>CAIGRO010132177.1:0-10361 GCA_903798355.1 Fraxinus baroniana
TCAAATGTATCATTCAATCCCATCATTAATTGCATTAATCGGTTGAAGGCTGTCAGATCCGATACTTCCTTAGATGCTGCACAAGTGCAAGCAGGAACAGGCATCAAACATGCCAATTCATCCCAAAGTTTCTTCAATTTCGTATAATACTTCTCAGCTGTCAATGTCCCCTGAGATATACTTCCAATTTCCCTCTGCAACTGATATAATAGGGGTCCATTGCATTCCCCATACCTCTCCTTCAATTCTTCCCAGAGATCTTTGGCCGATGCTGTGTAAATAAAAGCTGCCACGATTTCCTTTGAAATCGAATTCAATAGCCATGACCTAACCATACAGTCTACTCGAACCCATTGTTCTAATTTACCAGAATTTTCACGATGCTGTGTAAATAAAAGCTTCCACGATTTCCTTTGAAATCGAATTCAATAGCCATGACCTAACCATACAGTCTACTCGAACCCATTGTTCTAATTTACCAGAATTTTCAACTGGTTTTCCACAACTTCCATTAATAAAACCCAATTTCAATTTTGCTCCCAAGGCTATTTTAATAGATCTACTCCAGCTAAGATAATTCTGACCGGTTAAATGAGATGTCACTAGCTGCATTCCTGGATGGTCTGAGTTTTGTAAATCTAACGGATCTCCATTAGAATATGCCTTCTCTGCAACTCGCCTTTCTGCAGCTTCATCGTCTTCCGATTCGACCAACGGTACTTCTTCAAGTGTTGCCATTTTATCTCAGGAAGGAGAACTTCTCAGAGCTTTGAACCATGCTCTGATACCATGAACAAAGTGAAATATAAAACTAATTTGCAAAAAAATATTTTTTATTTCTATGAAGGAGATCTCCATCTTAAATAGATGGAGAAGAGAGAGGCAATACACGAAAACTAAATAACAGAAAAACAAGGGAAGCAACAAAAAGAAAGTGTGATCACTAAACACGCCTAAAACACTTGGGCCTGGTCTGCTACTTTATTTGTTGGGCTGGTTCTGGTTGATAATGGGCTGATATTCTTCAGGGCTCCTAGAGACTATTTGTACAGTAAAGGAAAATGTCAGGGACTGTGGTAATAAAAAAATCAATTTTTTTTTCCTTTACGAGAAAATTCAGATGACAAATTTATTTATGATTATGTTGGGTAGAAATAATTTAAATTAAAATCAATAATTAATATTATTAATCTGATTTTAAACTACATGTAATTCAAGAATTGTCCCTTAAAAAGATTAATGAATCAATAGCAGCAATTCAAGAAGAAGAAAATGGTTTTGGAAATTGTAGAACCGAACACCTGCATTCGAGGGTGTTGCCACAGCCAATTAATCCCTCTTCACCTCTCATCTTCCTCTTATACTCTCTTTTCTCCCATCGCCAGAGGTATAATTTCACACCCAAATGCCAAATTTCTGCAAATAAAAATGCTTTCTTTAAAATAAAAAAAAATTCCCAATTTATGTAAAATGGGTTGTCTGTGTTTTTTGTTTTTGTTTTTTTGTTTGCATTTTGTTTTCAGTTTATGTAAATTGGGGGGTTTTTTTTTTTTCCTTTGGTTACAGGTGCAGAAAGTGTGGTTTGGGAAGCGACGCTTGATGGTAGAAAAGTGGCAGTAAAAAAACCAATTTTATCCACTTCAGATGATCTCGATAAATTCCACAAAGAATTGAAATTACTCTGGTTAACTCTGTTTCCCTTAGTATTCTGTAAATATACACATCCCTGGTTAGAGTAGATCTTCCATTGAATGCCAGTTTAAAAGAATTTTGCAATGTAATTAACCTAATCCCTATACAATGGTAACTACTATGTCGGCTGAGTAGGAGTTTAGCACAATATAAATAAAGTATTATACTTGATGTAGTAAATTATAATTTATGTGTGATATGGTTTTTCAGTTCCTTTTTTTTAAATATTTTTTTGTCTGCAATGTGATTGATGAAGCAAGCTGGATCATCCCGGAATAGTAAAGCTACTTGCGGTGCACTCAAGGCCACCAAACTATATGTTTTTCTTTGAATTCTACGAGGTTGGTAACCTCTCACGGAAGTTACATGTCGAAGAATGGAGTCCGAGCATTGATCAATCCCTTGATATCATGATTTCATTAGGTATATATGTGATGGATTCTGAATGTGGATTTTTGCCACAATACAATGATTAATGGAATTGAGTAAAATGAATGTTTTGCACATTTTTTTCCACAACACCCGAGTGATGTAGTAAATAAGGTAAAACTTCAATTTTAACCACACATTTTACAAGACCTTGCGACTTTTATCAATTTTCAACCGCACGTGTCATCGATTGTTATTAACATCTATTAAAACTTTTATCAAAAACTTTGTCAAACAATCCCTTAATTTAATTCTTAATCATGTTTCACTGGAAATGTTATAGCTTCTCGTCACTCATCTCTTATGCTGGTTTTAACTAGATTTGCTTGGCATCTGCATCTTATGTTTCTTGTTCTATTCTGGTGAAGATGTGTGGTATTGGAATGAACTGACTCATTAGGATATTCACCATAATGGATGAAAAAAATCCTTCATCTTTATAGCCACTTAATCTGATTTACTATTAGATAATGCCATCGAGAGGTTCTGGAAGTATGCGGAAGATTTTGAATTGAATAGATTTAACACGAAATGAAGCAGAAGTACGAGAAATAATAAACTAGGTTCTGACTTGTCAAAGTCATTTTCTTTTGGTATAATATGACCACAACAATATTAAATGTATAAACTTTAATTTAGAAAATCTTCTTTTTCAATTGGATAATTCTTGACAACACTGTCATTTCCCTTCTCAATTNGATTTAACACGAAATGAAGCAGAAGTACGAGAAATAATAAACTAGGTTCTGACTTGTCAAAGTCATTTTCTTTTGGTATAATATGACCACAACAATATTAAATGTATAAACTTTAATTTAGAAAATCTTCTTTTTCAATTGGATAATTCTTGACAACACTGTCATTTCCCTTCTCAATTGGCCCATTACTCGAACACTATATTTAGTCTGCTGCATTGTTCTTTTCTTTTCTCCCCTTTTTATTTTGTTTAATTTTTGTGCCAGCTATATGGTTCGGTTAAACTGATGTTGGGTAATCAGGTTTTAAGATGCTCGTGGTTTCTTTTGCAGCAAAAGCTCTGCAGTATCTGCATAAGCTCGGAATTGTACATAGGGATGTGAAACCGGCAAATATTCTTGTAATATTTTTAATGATTTTTGTTGCATCTGGTTACAGCACGTTCCTGAATCTAATATTTTTTTTGACTGTACATTCTTCTCCGAGCAAGTAATATTATGGTATCTTCTTTTTTTTTTTTTTTGGGGGCATGGTGTGATAGTTGTGCATTGTTCTGCTGCAGCTTGACAAAAATCTGCATCCACATCTGGCAGACTTTGGTTTGGCCGAATACAAGAGAGATCTTAAACAAGTTTCCGCTGAAAGTTGGAAATCATCTGGCAAGCCAACTGGTGGTTTCCATAAGAAGAATATGGTTGGGACGCTGATTTACATGGCACCAGAAGTATTGAGGAAAGAGACACATACTGAGAAGTCTGATGTCTACAGTTTTGGAATATCTGTCAAGTAAGTACTTGCAATAGACTGCTTTCTGGCTTATATAAGCATTAAAGGCAACTGCTGTGCTGTAGATGTACCTGTCCTGAATTTTTAGTAACAATCAATCTTTTGGAGCAAATATTTTAATAGAAAAACAGTTGTATGACTATTGACTTGTACCTTTAAAAAAAAAAAAGGAGAGAGAGAGAGAGAGCTTGAATTGTTCAATGTTCATGGAAATAGCACCCGCTTTAGTCTGTTGTTTCATCTTACTCTTACTGAAATGCAGAAATAGTCGAGTAAATTTACGAATGCTACACGAATTTAGTGATTTTTTATTACTTTTAGGATGTCAACTTTACTTCTTGTGGTGCCAATCTATATAACATGGCCAATGATCTTTCTTATGTGACTACTAGAGTTTTTTCTCGTTTATTTTCTCTCTGGCCCCCTCCGTTTTCCTTAAGGTAACATACCTGGATTAGACTTGGGGAATTGAAATCTTAGATGTTGCTATGTCTAGTTCTAATGATACTTTTCTACCATGTTTTGAACAATCTCTCTTAACATTGAATCCTAAATGCTGGTGTAGTTCATGGCTAACTTGAATTCTTTGATTTGCAATGTTGATAACACATGGATGCTGATGTAGTTCATGGCTAACTTGAATTTTTTGATTTTACAATGTTGATAACACATAGAATTGTTTTCATTTGAAAGGTAAACAGTTCTAACTGAAACTAGCAATATTTTATTCAGGACATAGTAGTTTTTTTATATATATCTTAGTACATTTTTCCTTGGCTATATCTTAGTACATTTTTCCTTGGCCCATATCTAGCATTTGCACTTGTATATATTGCAGCGAGCTTCTCACTGGTGTAGTCCCATATACTGATCTTCGAGCTGAGGCACAGGTTACTCTTCCTTCTAATCATTCATTTCATTTCGTTTTTCTTACCTATAAAATTGCTCTGTGCTTCATACGGTATTTTCTGGGTGCTATGAAGTACGCTATCAATTTACCAAGAAAAGAAGATGAATTTCCTAGTATCTTTTTTCCTTTTCGTCATTCACTCAAATAAAGATTAATTTTCTGAAGAATTGGTTGAGTCATGAAATTTAAAACTTGAAGCCACTAACTAAGATTGTCTTATCATTTTTTCAAGAGCTTGCTACAGTGATTTTGTAGGGGTGAATTTGTTGTGAGTGATCGTCATCAAGTTAGGGTTAAAATGACAAATAAATGAAATTTGAATGACCATTTGAATTAACCGAATTATTCAGCATCCATTTATGTAGGAGGAAGAATACATTCAAGTCTCATAATCCAAGAAAAATAGGTTGTAGCCTCTATATATTGTAATGACAAGTACATCTGTGTGGGAATTCAGGACACTTGTTTTTGAGTAGTTGATCTTCCATAACTGAAATTATAAATTCTTAACAATTTATCATGGCTGTCAATGATTCATGCTGATGGCAGGCCCATACAGTCTTGGAAATGAACTACACTGAACAGCAACTTACAGCTGCTGTGGTGTCTGAAGGACTACGACCTGTTCTTGCTGGTCTGGATTCTGGTGCTTGCGCCAGTTTACTATCACTAATTAAGAGATGCTGGGATGCGGATCCTGAAAATAGACCTTCTTTTGCTGATATAGTTGTGGAACTTGCTCTAATATTGGAAAGGGAAGCTGGCTCTTCTAAATCTCTCGTTTCTCATGAAGATTTGGATATAGCTAATATTCGAAGTTATCAAGAGAGTATTAACTGGTTTACCCATGGTAAATATTTTTTAGAGAGGGCTTCTCTACCCTCTAATGCAGCAAGCACCTGGATTAATTCATCAAATGATCCTTCTTCGTACCATCCGGTGCTATCTTGGGGTTCCTTCTCTACTTGTGGGAGAAGGGAAACCATGGAGGACACACACTTTCTGATACCCCACATGTGCAATGAAAAGAATATCCATTTATTTGGAATATTTGACGGTCATCGAGGTATGTGCACCTTCCAGTGAAATGGTTTGTTTGGGACCAAATTTTAAGGGGAACCATAGGCTTAGATGACATCTTGTTGTATCGTTCTTTGAAGGATGGAAGATTTAAGGGGAAAGGATTCGAAATGTCTTCTTAAGAATAGAAGATACCTTATGTCTGTCCTTTAGGTTGACATGTAAGGAACCCGGTTTGCATCAATATCCCTAAAATGTCATTTTAAAAATGTACTAGTGAGGAAGAATAACCAAGAACAATCAAGCCAGCTTTGGTTTGACAGGTCTGAAGTTAAATTTCTTCTTGACTCTCCATTTTTTCTCCTTCCAAGTATACTATAACAGAAGGTTTCTCCGTTCTCTTTCCCAGCTATGTAGATCAACCAAAATATTCCATAACAAGCTCTTGCATATTTAGCTCAATGTGATGCAAACTGCACAGAAATGTATATGATTCCACAATAAGTGCAGTGTTAAAGTCTATTATCATTTTTCGCTTCTGTTTTGAAGCTAGTCTACTATCTGTTTCAGTGTGTCGTCTTTCCTTCTCTCTTCTGCCAAATATATCATTGGCTTTAAAAATAAGTTATTCAGTCCTCATGGAGCTAATTCATGAATTACTTGTACGTTCTGTCCAAAAAAATCAATAGAAAAGAGAAGTGTTGTAGGAAATAGAACCATTTGATTTTTTATGCTGAAAAGTAATCGGAAATTAGATATGTTTCATTTTTAAGATATCCTTCAGATGGATGGATTGTCTTCTCTTTCAAAAAAAAAAAAGGAAAAGAACGGTTTGAAATGGATACTTTTCATGAGATTACAGTTATTGCTGTTAAATTATAAATGGCAATCCTGTTTCATTTATATAGGTGGAAATTCTGCTGCAAATTGCACATTGAAAGCTTGAATTCATGGACTTATGACTGCATAGTTATGTATAAAGAGAAAAGAACAATAATTATTTTGTTTGCAGAAACAATTGTCCAGTCTGAGTGACTTGAATACTGCATTAGTTGCACTAGATTACACTCATAAACTACTAAAGCATGTGCAGGTGCAGCTGCTGCTGAGTTTTGTGCTGGGGCTCTACCTGGGTTTTTGCAAAATTTGAGTTCCTTGAGCAGGTTTTCTACTACTAATAATATTGTAGTCTACTTATAAATCTATATTCATGTAGGTAAATGACTGAATATCTTCGTGCTTATATACAATAATACAAATAAGATTCTCACATATTCATCTGTTACCTCTGCACAGTCCCTCTCATGCGCTTCTTGAAGCATTTGTTAAGACTGACTTAGCATTTAGGAATGAACTAGATTCTCTCCGTAAATCCAAGGGAGTTATTCAGAAAGACTGGCACCCTGGTTGTACTGCAATCACTGCTCTTATAGTGGAAAACAAACTATTTGTTGCTAATGCTGGGGATTGCAGAACAATTCTGTGCCGAGCCGGACATCCCTATGCATTAAGTAGGGTGAGATGCAAATTAACTATTTAGCCAGATCTTCTAAAAGAATGAGAACCCTATTATTGTATGTTGTCTCATTTGGCTCTAATTTATAAGCATGGTGCCTGCTTACCGACTGAATGACCTTGAGTAGGATCATGTTGCAAGTTGTCTTGAGGAGAGAGAACGGGTTATTGGTGCAGGTGGCCAAGTCAAATGGCAAGTTGACACGTGGAGGGTTGGTCATGCTGCTCTCCAGGTTATTCTCTTTTTCAATACGCAATTTATCCCCTGTTATATGATAAACTTCTGAAAATGATGATCATGTTTAGAATGCTTATATATTTTACTTACAACGAAAGAGGAAAAGGATGTCTCCTTATAAGAAATAAGTAAGCACCCAAACATGCTCGATGTCTTCAACTGATTGGTCTTTAGAATTCCTAATTTACTGCTTTAGACTGATTCTTTACCGGGCATTTTCTTTTTATTACATGTGATTGCTTAATAAACATTTCACTTTTACATGAGTATTAACTAATCTACATCTTTTTTCAATCGACTTTGATAATATGATCTCATTGTCAATTGTATCCATTTTCTGAATACAACCTGCTTTGCCTTCTCTGTTTTATGTTTCCAACAGCTCACAGAGATCTGCTTGTGCAACGCAAAACAATTCAACTAACCTTGGAAGCTAGTAATAAAGAAACAGCCGTGCTTATAAAGATGCATACATGATACATATTATGAGATAGACTTGTAGAAACTTGGTTTTTTCTCTTTTTTCCTTTTTTCCCCCCAAATTTTTTCCCATTATGATTTTCATTGGCTAACGAAATATTCAAACTCGGACTTTGATGACCTCTTGCTCATGATAATGTGACAGTATTGGTGGTTAACGGAAAATTGTAAAGATTGTTACAACACATTGAATTGCTCCAGGTTACTATGGGGTTGTAACTGATTTAAAAGGTTCCAGAATTTCAGAATATTGCTTATGGAAACCTTCAATATATTTATTTCTTTTATTGGTCATTGTTTTAGTTGCCTCAAAGTTTTTCATAGTGTTTGGTTAGTAGGACTAGTCTCGACCCATGAACGAGATTTTAGTTTCTTTTTCTTATTTAATGTTGTATAATCCTATTTAGTTCGGTGTGCCAAACAAGCACTGGATATCTGCCTAACAAAGTATTTGAGTTAAACATGCACATTTGGATTATATACTTGGACATTAGTATGAACAAATTTTCCTATCCACCCAAGCCTAGCAAGTGCATGCAACTCTTTACTTGGAAATTGTGAGTGGCATCTCCAAAAATTTTATAATGTAATGCTTCAATACTATTTCAATTGTTGTCTTTTAATAGGTTACACGCTCTATTGGTGATGACGATTTGAAGCCTGCTGTAACTGCGGAACCTGAGATAACTGAGACCATACTATCGGCCAAAGATGAATACTTAGTAAGTTTCATATAGCTACTTTATCGAAGTCAACATATGTATTTGGTATCGTTGACCGATGAATACAAATATAAAAAATGAGTTGCTTTCTGAAACCCACAGCAAAGACACGAGTTGTTTTGTGTTTGATATTTTAACAGTTATTGAAGGTGTTTGTTTTGTATTTTATGTATGGGTTTTGTTTGTTTGAAACACTATTTGGACGACCATTTGATTTTCTCTTACGAGAAATAATGAGTTTAATTTTTAGGTAATGGCCAGTGACGGGCTCTGGGATGTCATGAAGAATTCAGATGTTGTAAGCATAATCAGAGACACTGTAAAAGAGCCTGGAATGTGCTCAAAGAGACTGGCAACTGAAGCCGCTGAACGAGGTAGCAAAGATAATATCACTGTTATTGTGGTTTTCTTGTGTCCGGTATCTACAGCCGAGAGGATTTACTAAATTATGAGTACAATTCGGCCGAAGCAAATTTCTCGTGTTAGGAAATGGAAACATGGCCATTCTTTGTAGAATTAATGATACACATTCGAAAATGTATTCATTATTTTGTCATTGATTTGCTACATTGTGATAAGATTCAAGCATTATTGTGTTTATTGGCCTGTCTTAGTTGGATTCAAATTGTTGGTCCGTTATATGAATCTTTTTTTTCTTTACTTTATTCAATTTATTGTTAAATCTACTAGAATGTAGATTATTAGCAACTACAGTGTTAGTTTTGTTTACTGTGTTTGAAAAAAAAAAAGTGCTGCACTACCAGAAAAAAAATTCACAGAAATGCAACAGAATACTCACACAAGGGTGGGGCGCATATTTTTTTTTTCTTTTTAAATACACGTGGGATCCACTGTTAATCTCTATTCTGTTGCATAATTGCATTTTTGTTGGATTTTATTCTGTACAAATTGATTTCTCCAAAAAAAAAGAAAAATATATGTTAGTTTTGTTAGTATTATGTTTCAGCATTAAACTACGAAGTATGTTTGGGCATTACAATAACAATATTTTGGAAATTATAATAGATCGGTCAGTTGGATCGAAAATTAGAATCGCTCGTAAACATTTCGAAAATAAAAATCATTTCAGAAAGTCAATAACTACTCTGAACTAATTGGCTCTTTTAAAATTTTTCTTTTTTTTTATAACCCATCTCACCCGAATTAACTCATTTTTGACCATTTATCTTTTTCGGGTTTATTTTCAAGGCAATTTTTTTTTTAAAAAAAAATGTGTAGGTTGAAAAATCCCCAACCTTGTTTTTAATTAAGCCCCTGTTTGACCCACATTATTTTTTTCATTCTCATTCTTCTACTCATTTTCAACCCACATATTCTTCAATAAAATAATATTTTCCATCACATCAATAATTTTTCCTTCTTTTTCAACCACATATTCTCCATCACATCACTTCAAAAAATGTATTCTCTCATTTTAATATGCACCAACCACACTCTAAAAACATGATTTAAGTCTGATAATATCCCTACTTTCTTAAAAGAGAGGATCCATCCTCCACTGTTCACATCAATCTAGTTCCAATTTGGTTTTCAACTATTTACATTCGCTTTTTTTTTTCCTTCTCGATTGATGCCGACAGCAGCTCTCCAAAATAATAATATATTTAATCGAACCAAGATTTCACACCAATCTGGTTCCAATTTGATTTTCAACTGTTCACATTCGGTTTTTTTTCCTTCTCGGTTGACGCCGACAGTAGCTCTCCAAAATAAAAATATATTTAATCGAATTATTTTCAACTGAAAAACTAAATTCAATTTAAAACGTTTTAAATATTGCATGTGTTAAGATTTGAGATTCCATCTTTAAAAGTCAATCTTGTTAAGAAGAGTAGCCCAAAATCTTTATTAA
>CAIGRO010132211.1:0-10459 GCA_903798355.1 Fraxinus baroniana
ACCTAAAGGAGCAGAATCAGTTTTTCTACTGTGATTATGGCTATGGCTACAATGAGAAGAATGAACATGCTCATGATGTGCATTTTTGTTGATATTCATGTCGATTGCTACATGGCCATTTCCATTTGTTTGATGAGCATGGCTGATACCATTCAACAGGTTTGTATTCCGAGCCATTTGCAACATCGAAGTCCCTTCAGATTGACTCGATTCTTCATTGTACTCCACGTCTTCATTGTATCCATTTATCAAGAAATCTGAACAGTTTTTCTTGCAGCCATGATCATATGGGTTTCTGAATCGACCCCCAGCTCCTCTGAGATAATTGTAACGCATTGAATTTGCCATTTCGTTTGTAGTAATGTTGCCAGCAATCTGCAGGAGGGGGATAGAACGGCAAAATCCGTTAAACACAAATAGAATAAGTTGCCAACTCCTCTTTTAAAAGTAACTAAAAACACTGGCAAAAACCATTCAACACAGACTAACATGTTGGCATGTTACTTTTTGTTATATGTTTATTTTCATATTCAGATTTTTACGAAAGTAATATCTTGACAAAATGGATCACAAATACACCCTAACCTAGGAACAAATTTAAACAAAAATGGTCGATCACATGATGATAATCATGTTGTACATTGATCCATGTTCTAAACATCGAATATTCGTGCATGGTGTAGAAGCTATGTGGTGTGGAAAAATGATTTACTTCTTCACGGGATAGTTAATCGTGGTTTCTAATCTCACTTATAAAGTTGGTTTCAGAGCACAGATGATATTGAGACATTGCTGGTATCTCTAAAGCTTTTGGCCGGTGTAATTCAATTAAATAGAGCTGTGTGAATGAAACAAGATGCGAGAATGACTTTGATTTCGATATACCATGAATGCATGAAGATGTGAATGACATAAAAAGGTGAGGGTTCTGGACATAAATGAGACAAATTGCGGGCACTGCACATTGGGAACTTTCCGAGAGAAGTCAGACTTTTTAAAACACTTAATATGTCTACACATCCTCATGTTATCATAATGTACCACCAAAACATTGTATTTCGAGGATCATATTCTAGGCTAACAAGTCATACCTCAAGAGGTATATCACAGTATCTTCCTATTATTTCAAACCATGAATATAAATATGCATTTTCGGATAATTAGCTCAAAAGAACCCAAATACAAAGAAAATAAAGATCCTGGAAGCAAACCTGAGAAGCCTGTACAACAGTTAAGACCGCCACACCAGATAAGAGGAAAAAGTCTGCAATCAAAAATGATATAGCACCAACATGCTGATTTCCAGCATGGTTCAACCATGCACCAAAGGAAGACGGAGCCATTGGGTCAGTCAGCACTCCTGCAATGTTAAGAAAATTTTTACAACGGATAATGGAACATAAAGAAAACAAAGGATGATGAGATTATAGCAATTTTTAAATATTTCCATGCAAAGATCAACGAAAAAGATATCTCACTTGTGAGAGCCACTCCCCCACTAATCAGCATTGCCAGAATTTCCAGAAGAAGAAACAAAAAGAAATCCCACTTGTTTTTCTGTATCAGATGACAAAATTTCAATCAGACCATTATGGTAAGAAATTAACGCCCGTGAGTCAACTGAGAAAATACAAAGGCAGAACCAAGTGGGAAGGAGGAATGCAGAATAAATAGGAGACTGTATGAGCTAACTAATTGTCTATTCTCAATTTTTCTGTGTATTTCGTAAAGATCAGTATCAATTAACCAGCTAATTCATCCTCCCGTCACTTGATTCACCCATTCTTTCCCCAGATACAAGTAAGGTATTTCAGTTATGAATCCAAGTGGGCCATGAAAGAAAGAGCAGATTTTGTTCTTCCTTTCTTTTTTCCTTTACAAGTTAGGATGCAAAGATATGTATGGAGAACCAACTAATCAATCTCTACTCAAATCCAAGTGGCATGAAAAGAGACATACGCTTTTTTTTCCTTTACCATGCCTTCAATGATTTGGACATATATAATTTTTCCTAGGTCATTTAATCAGGGAACTCCATCTTATTTACCAGAATAAAAGATAATAATAATCAATAAAGATGAGCAAATAAATATTATATCACCTTGCCAATGCAATTAGATACCCAAGGGCAATGATGGTCAAACTGTTCAACACAACGATCACAGGTGGAACAATGCTTTGCGCGTAGAGGCCGAACAATCTGATAAATCACAAGTCAAGCGAGGTTAGAAGCAATACAACTTGAACATTCAGATAGAATACAGCTTTCTTTTCCTTTTAATTAGGTATACAGGATTGTGCACCTTGCAAGTTGCGCAAAGCTGAGACCAGTTCCCAGCAAGCAAAGCGGGATTATTTATTTCAACCTTCAGCAAAGGTTCCTAAACCAAAAATGAAGGGTGACATTTAAAAGATGTTGAAAGTACACACAATTAAAACTATGGATTTCTATACCTGGCAAAGCAAATTTAGAGCTATGATATGAAAGACAGGTAAGATTGTATGCTTGGGATTCTTAGAAAGAAATAAAAGAACAGGGATTGATAAAAAATAAAGCTTTCCAGCACCGTAGAATATAAAAGACAAGGTAGTGATTTCGCTGTGCTTGTGGAACCAATTTTATTTTTACATAACAAAACTGTTGGATTAGATATAAACACAGCAATTAACTGGAAAAAAGATAATAAAACAGGTGGCAACTTACATCATCTTTCGTGTTTTGCGACTCGTGTACATTCATTCTGATGTACCCTGGATCCTTGCTACAAACAAATGGTCAAACAAATTTAGACTCATTAATTTAACGATAATAGTAATTCCGAACACATTATAATTCTAATGTATTTAATAACAAAACTTAGCTCTATGAAGATCAAATATTAAATAATCAAGTTACATCTACATGCACATACATTATATCTTCAAGAGGGAATGTGTTTCACATTTTCAAAATGTATGCCCATATCATCAATGTTTAGACAGAATAATTAAGTTGATGGCTGAAATCATCAACTGGCAGTGTATTAAACAGCAAAGTAAAATGGGAAACTACAAAAACATAGAATCATTTTACGTTCAAAGACATTCTATGTATGAACAATTTTAACACAAGGAATTGATAGGAGGAAAAAACACCAAGCTATAGGAATTCATCGTGGAAGTTTGCAGAAATAATAATAAACAATCAAAAATCATCTTTGACCACGTATACCATATTATGATTAATAAGAAAATTAGAGAAGAATCCAACAGGCAACTCCATTTCTCAAACAAAAAAATAAAGATCCAGCAACTTCATAAGTCCTATAGACATCTAAGCTGAAAGAAACAATGACTTTATGAATGTCAGCCACTCATTTGAGTTACCTGCTGCACCTATAAAACAAAACTAGTCCCAAGGATGCCAAGAACACACCCATCCAAGCAAGAAGACCAAAGCCAGCTGTTAATTTTGGCAGGTTTGATGCTGCATCAACAAACCAGTAACAAAGGTTCTCAAGTGTAATAATTAGACCTACAATGCTAAATAAAAATGAGAAGCAGAAAGTCATGAGATATACCCGTAACAACTGAATGAATATATGTCACAAGTAACAAAAATATTATACACCAGAGTATTGGAGCAAGTCCTAATTTCGAGAGTTTGCCAAGGCGGCTGTTTCCATCGCACCGTTTATCGAACAATCTTCTAGCATTCCCCTGTAAACGAAACCCAAAGAACATAAAAAAGATTTGAACTATCCCAAATGCAGACAAATATCTAATTTAATGTGAAAAGAATAAAACTGCTTAATCAACATATATTTAGGGAAAATTGGGAATTGACATTTTAACTGCAAGAAGTTATTGGGTTTATAGTACAAAAATGTGTTAAAATCACCATTTTCATCTACAACACGCTGTATCCCTTTTCTTTTAACTTCGTCAGGAAGCTCCAAATAAAGAGGAAGCTAGCCCCTGTTTGACCCCCCATTTTCTATAACTCATTTTTCCTCAAACTAATTTTCAACCGCACATTTCACGAGACACACAACTTTTATCTGCTTTTCAACCACACATTTTATCAACTTTTATCAAAATCTACTAAAAACCTGATTTTTAGGGCTAATTTTCCACGCCTAATCAATTCTAGTAATTTTCTGCATTCCCTCAATGTATCCCAAACTAAACAAACTCCATTAAATAATTTAAAACACACACACACATAAATACATACAGGCCTCAATAGCTGAGTTACAAATTTCCGACCAATTAGGAATTTCTTTCCTGAATTCTAGAACAGTAGCTTCCTTGATATCTGTCTAGAAATTGGGGAAAAACAATCTCTCCCCCCTCCCCTTTGACAACAAAAAGCCTCATGAAAGAAAGAAAATGAGTAAATTACACACACACCCAGTCTTTTTGAATGATTTATTCTCAAAGAATATCTTCAAGATCTTTTCCCTAGTCTCATGCACGAGGTTAGACAAGTGGAGGACCAAATTTTTATATAATTGTTTACAGAGACACTTCGCATGCAACTCTAACTGTGAAAGAGTATTGTTGTTCATAAGTAGTCCTTACCCATCAACAATCTATGCGGCAGCTAATAGCTGCCACATTCTCCTTAAAATTGGAATAAATTTTAATTTGTTGGAGAATGTGGCAGTGATCATAACACTGTTGATGAATAGCATTATTCACTGTGAAGTGGATGTGACCATGTTTTCCTGGTATGCGTACCAGAATAAACGCACAGTATGCACTTACAAATCTTATGAAAGTAAATCTGCAATTAGCTATACAATTTCGTAAGTCTGTCTCAAGTACTCAAATCCTATATATACATGGAAAAGCACGAATAACTAAATTCATAGAAGATTATTAAGCCTCCGTTTGGGAAGAATTTATAAATATATAGAGATGAGTGGTGCATAAATGGATAGTACTTGTATTGGAATATATGATTGAAAATGAAGTTTGACCGTATAAAAATGATCAAAATAATTTCGCCAAATGGAGGCTAAATATAGAACACTAGGAAAATATGTCCATAAATTAGACAAAGTTGTCTACTTTACATATTAGAGCCAAAGGGGATAATAAATGCAAAGAAGAAAAGGTGAGAAACACAAAAAATTTAGCACAACGGAAAGAGATAAAAGTGTTTCCAAAAGCACGATAACTCCAGAACAATTAAGCATTCTGAAAAATTGTTAGTAACTAAAAATGAGCTCCCTAACTTCAACGATAACATTACACATACGCAAAGACAAAATTATTTTGATATAATCCGTAATTCCACTAATTAAGTTCCAACTGACTGGGAATACAAGAACTGCAAGATTAAGGAATACCTACAAGGAAAAAGGCGACTTGTCTGTGATTTTTATCAGAAGCAAGCTGTGCAGGTGTGAGGCCAGTATTATCTGCCACCATCAGATCTTCTTTCTTCCCAGCTTGCACCAGCACAGTGCATGCTTCTAAATTACCCCTAATAGCAGCCCAGTGGAGAGGGGTACAACCTAAATGACAAAATGTCTGTGAAATTTTTGAATCAAGATATAATAACATAACATTTCCATGACATCAGTTACTCTTCAAAAAATATGAAAAAGGTCAGAAACACAGAAAAGTTATGGAATATAGAGCTTTTGAACTTACCCTCTTTGTCCTGACGTCCCCTATATGCATCTAGAAATAACAAAAGACGTATGCAGTCTGCAAAGCCCTTGTATGCAGCCCTAGAGATAGAAAGCATAAAAAAAATAAAGTTAAAAAGCTATTAACTACTTCAAGTCTGGTCATTACATAAGGAGATGCACAAGAACATGGCCCATGTAAGAATCACTGGCAATTTTTTTTGACAAAGAGAAGAACAACAACTGGAAATGATTGCAGCATCTCTATTTTAATTAAGTGAATAAATCATATTTCTGTGATCCTAATTGGGAGAAATCTATGGATAAAACAAGGTTTAAATAAAGCATAGGGCCATTATCCCACACTAAATAACTGATCAAGCAATCATAGCCTGATATTTACTATTACAAAATTCAAAGGGCAAAGCAAAAGCACAATTACAAGTTCACCATTAAGTTAATGTACTGAATACCAATTATAATCTATCATTTAGCACTAGTTATGATTAAAAACCCAGTCTTGCATTCTTTTAGAAAAATTGGAGAGTAGAAATTACAGTTCAAAAACAAAATTAAACTCAAGAATACATTTCATTCTTCCATCCAAGAACTACAGATAAAGAAAAATACTTAAAATTCCTACATAGAAGCCCACAACAAAACCAAAAAACTTAGTTCTATCCCATTGATAACTGAGCCATCGTTCTTTTCCTTCAAAAATTTGGAGTTCCTTTTTATCCAAGTTACGATTACAATTAACTCCCAAAGGGTTCAAAAGATCAATATCAAGTTAAAGGACCACAAGGGTCAACATAACCCACATCAAGGAACTTCCTCCCACTGTTGTCTGCCTTCCGTAACCTTCTTTTCATCCTGCTAAAGTCTATACATATCTCATAACCTTTGGTAATGCCAGTTAGCATAATCTAGAATTATAGATACTGGCAGTAAATTGCAAACCCAATATACTCTAATCATGAACTACTGTAGAAAATAACGATTACATTTGTCAAGTACCAGTGCAAAGGGCTTCTTCCATCATTGTCGGGAATGTCGGGATCCGCATTCCATTTTGTAACAAGGTGATATATGAAAGCTGTCTGACCATATTGTGCAGCAACGTGCGTTGTCTGCAATTAAAGTGAGTGTGACAATGCATCTACATTAGCAAGTTCTCAGCAACTTAAGTACTAAAATTTACGAGGATAAAAAAAAAAGGAGAGTGCTGAAAAGGTGAGGACCATAGCCATTTCTTCTTTCTTTCCTTCTTTAGCTGAATAGCAACTAAAGCCACTTCCAGTGAAACGATTTTTGTGCAAGAGCTACCTAACAATTTATTGGCTGGAATAAGCATCCAGCTGCTGGAAAACACGTTGACCTTAAAGACACAACAAATGTGACACGAGAACTGTTTGGAATCAAGGGTATGTTATTGTTGCTCTTATTACCAGAGAATTACACTTCTTCATAGTGGTTTGCATGTTCAAGTCATAAAAAAGTTCTCTTATGTAAAGCTCTGCAACCAATTCTCCTTTGCTTCAAATTGAATTTATCGGCATTTTATCATAATCTGTTTCTCGATCTATTTAATTTACATTGTGATTTTACTACTAATTATATAGTAACTAATTCTTTATCACAATGATGGTAGCTCACCTCCTGACATTTAGAAGTACGTTTAAAAACAAATTAAGGTTACTTCATCTGTCATTAGTCCACACATAGAAGGACTCAACTCACGATTCTTTAGTTTGGTGTCAGTCTAAACCCACCAGTCTGGATGTTGTGTCAAGAAGGGACAGAGAGAATACTAATGGTAAATATAAGTAATAAAGCATCCTGAAATTTCTTGACAAGTTACTAGGAAACTTTCCATGTCATAATAACAATCTTGTCAAAATAGTCCTTGATCAGATTTCAAATTCAACAAAATTAATTTGTGTTTGCATAATCCTCTAGCTATCTAATGTAAACCAATATGTAAATTTTAGTGTCTATGTATGGGAGATAATGAGATATGGTGGATCATCTAAGGGTGGATGGAAGTGGCATCCCCCCAAGCTTCAAAATATAACGTAAAAAGAAACACATATCCCAGAGCAGCCATTGATGAGAAGTTAACAAAACACCCGTGACCAATACCTCTCACCATTACATGCTGTACAAAGGCCCTAATCATGAGGATAGACATGTTCCTCAGCAGCCAAATTATGTTTAACAAAGAAAACTAAAATTTGAAACCTCACTACGTGAAGTAACAGAGAGAATGGGTAAAAATTATGACAGTAAATGGACTAGGACTACTAATATAACTCATGTCTTCAGGAACGTACATAATGGCAACAGAGAGAATCGACATACAAGAAAATAGAAAAAAGACGTGAAGATGGAACAAAAGTGTATATGTATGACACTATCAAACATTTTAAGCAGAAATAAAGTAGAAATAAAAAAAAGGACATTTATACACCCAAGAGGAAGTACTACTGACAGTAAATTGCCGGAGATGTTAGAAACAACAATATACATGAAGCTAATCATCATAATTGACATATCCACCATTCCGACACTATTCTAGAGAGTATAATTCCTAAACAAGAAAAAGGTAGAATGTTGCAGTTTATTTATTGCATAATATTTCTATGAAACAACACATTCTCCATCAATATATTTACACCACCACTATCCAAGCAGATCATTAATTGATAATTTGAGATAAAGAGGTGGGAACATAAACAAACCTGATAGCCATACATATCAGCAGCATTGACCCTAGCACCCTCTTGCAATAGAAGCTCAGCAACTTGGATTGCACCCCTCACAGCACTCCAGTGCAGAGCCGTCTGGCCGGTATGGTCTGCCGCATTAACATCAACCCCATGCTGTCAAGTATACACCACAATATAATCAAAATAGAACACGATTGACCGGGAAGAGAGAGAGAGAGTGAGAGAGTGAGAGAGAGAGTTGCACTGACTTCGCACCTTCATTTACAGATTGTAATGTAACTCATATCCTATCTTCCAGAATCTACTCTCAGTTACTCAGGTAACGTGTTAGCAGGTAATATTTTAAACAAATTTATATTATACAACTAGATGCTAAGTTATTCTTTAAATCCAATGCTCCCTACAATTTTCTTACATCTAGAGTTTCTGGATCAAATCTCTGGTGTATAATGTATGCAACTTCACAATGTTGAGTGCATATTCAAGCGACTAAATCTAATAAAATTTCAACACTACATGGTAATTAATCTCTGGTGCCCGACCTGTTGCTGGCTATCAATCATTGACAAAATTTATTTCCATATAACAGTATTAGAAGCTCAATTACACTTCACATCTCAGGATGATGGTCTTCCCCTCACTCCAATGGAAATTTCATCTGACAGCTAAGATACAGAATCTTACTCAGCTCAACAAAATACAAAATTAGAACTGAGATACTTATTCACCAAGCAATTAAATTCAATGAAGTCATTAACTCAATGTACAATGCCCAATATACACGCACAAATGACAAACCCATAACCGCATATATGCATATAAATGTTAGTGCACCTCGATGATGTATTGGGCGGCGGCAGTGCGGTTATTGAGGGCGGCCCATTGAAGAGCGTAGTAACCAAGGGCGTCAGGCTCAGAAACGGAGCAACCCTCGCTCTCAACCAGCCGCTGCAGCTTCTCCATGTCCCCATAAGCCGCCGCCGTGTAGACATCATTCCGGAGGCTATCATCCTCCACTACCACCTCCGCCGCCGGCTGCTTCTGATCTCCGGATTCCACTTCTTCCACCACCTCGATCTCCGATGCCATATTAAATATTCCAAATTGGGATTATTTTTTCTCAGGAAATCAGAAGATTTTTCAAAGCAACAAATTGATCAACAATACAACCTCCCTACAAATATATATATATATGTATATATAAATCTGTATTGTCGTGTATAATTGACAAAAGAATTTATTAAATCAATGGTTTTTTCCTGGAAGGAGAGGGAGTTGACTGGATTGGTACAAGGAATTGAAGAAACGGGGAAAGGCAGGAGAATTTATTTTTTTCTTGTTGGTAATTAATTACATGAACAAATGGGCTAGAAATTTAATTAAATTTTAAAATAATAAAATTTCATAGTAGAATTACTTTCAAAATAAATAATTTTTACTTATTTTTAAGCTTTAATTAATTGTTGTTGTTGGAGTTCTTTTCAAAATAGCCACGTTAGAATGTTCCCAAAAATAGTCGCACTTATAAGTTATTCTTTTAAAAGACTTCAAATAAAGTGTTTACCCTAAAATCGTGTAACAAGTCGTTAGTAAAAAATCGATTTTTGATTTAAATCAAATATTGATTCCTAATTTTTTTTAACCCTCTACATACCTAGAAATATCTACGCATATATTATAATTATGATTCAAACACAACTTGAAGAAATTACAAAGAGCAACGAGTGTGGAAGCAAGAGGAAGGACACAAACGACCTATGTGTGGTGATAAGCAGCCACAAGCATGGATGTGTGGTGGCATCGGGGGAAAAGAACTAGGGTTTTGGTAAAGTAAAAGAGTGAAGGTTGAAAAGACATCAACGAATTGAAATGATTTTTTTTTTTTTTCAGAATTTTACTCTTATCTCAAATGAAATTTGAGCTCGTGTCACAAACCTGATAACACTGCTTTTAGATTTTCATCTCGGACAAAATGAAAGTTTGAGATTTAGTTGAAAGCAAAAGCAATGTAGCGCAAAATCAAGAATTGTTGTGTTCTTCATATGGAGCAAGATTTACCCAGTGCGCACTCACGAGTAGCGACTGCGGGTTCCTACGTCAAAAAAAAAA
>CAIGRO010132212.1:0-11194 GCA_903798355.1 Fraxinus baroniana
GTTTGGGGTTTATAGCATTGGCATCGAGGGGGAGATTTGTTGAATATTGATGCTATATTTGTCATTTCTATTTAACACATAGGCTATGATGAAAAAGGAAAACGGGCTCAGCCCATTGCTGGAAAAGTAACAGCCATTGCCCAATAACTCAACAATTATTTCAGGCCCAAACCCGAGCCCAATCATAGTGCCAAGTGTGCTGCTCCAATAACCGTTGGATCAACTCCTAATTTATGGGGATGATGTGCTGATTAAATAGAATCTGGAGAGGCATTTCTTTAGGAATTATTCATTCAGTTCTTGAGAAGTTTTCTTTGGTTTTCTTCTTGTTCGACTTTTCTGTTCTTTGGGTTTTTCTCTCTACTGTGTGTATACCTAAAACTCTTGGTTTTGGGTGAAATCTGAGTGTATAGTCTTTGTGATTTCTTCGCACTTAGGTTTTGAGGGAGATATATCAGTGTATTGGTCTCGGTTATTGTTGTAGTAGCTACTGTGTGCATTTCGTGTGAGGTTTTGTGGTTTGTGGCCGGTTTAATGTTGTACAGACGGGTACAATGATCTAAAATTCTGTGCCATATTCATTGATTCAACTTTGTGTTGATTCTTGATTCGATATTCTTGGTGAATATATTTTAATACTTCTGTTGAATTCTTGAGGCTCCAAACCTTACAATAATAATAATAATAATAATAAGTGCAATGATTTCACATTAAACTCGACAATATTTATAATTCTCTTGTTTGCCAGAAATTAAAATCAAACTCAACAATATTTATAAATCTCCCGTTTGGTAGAAATTAAATTTAAAATTTTAATCTAAATCAAAATTAATAATTAATTTTAACTATACATTACATTTGATCAACTACTTTTCAACCATATATTTTATTTACTTTTATCAAAATTTATTAAAAAAATTATTTTAATCCTTCACCAATTAGTGGCTTTATGTTATTTTGGATCAAAGTAATAAAATGCCATTAAGCACAACAAGTTGTGCAATTAAAATTGAAACATAAATCAAGTGATCGTAATTTTGTAATAAATCTGTGCATTTGTTTCATTTTTATTTTTTTATAATCATTATTTTCTTGAACTTATTTTTAAACACACATTGTCTCAATAAAATAATTTTATACACATTCATAAATTTTTTCTACTTTTAATCTTGCATTTCTTTTTAAAAAAAAATTACTTTTCAAGAAATCACTTCTCGAAAAATCAAAATCAAATAAAGATTTCATGAAATTTAAAGGCCGTTCAATTTTAGGATAGTACCATAAATTAGAGCCATCCAATGTAGTCATGCCACGTTATGCATTAGTGTAAATTCCGCAACACCATTCGCCACACATGAACGTAACCCACATGTTAAAAATCTTGAATTTAATAAACTCTCAGGTCCGTCCATGTATAAATATCCGAACACGGAATTTGAAATCGAAAGTTTTCAGTTCAGAGTTCAGTTCATTTCCAATTCTCTCGCCAAAACAATTCTCTTAAGAACTCTTTTTCAAACTCCAGTTTATAACAAAAGATGTTAGCATTCAAGTAAATTTCCATTCACATTTTACTTTAAAGTTTGTAATTGAATGATTAAAGCTAATTCTAGTGCGAACTAATAAATTTCTACTTTTTTGTTTGTGTGAATTTAAGCAACAGAAGTGAAGAGCAGAGCCAACTACAGCTCGTCGAAAGAGAAGAGATCGATGATGAAGAATATTTGTTCGAAGCAATCGATAAACGTAAACTATTTAAACATGAACTTATTATTTTTCGTTTATTCGTATCTCGTAAGCGTTATCACTCTGTCCTTTATTTTTATTTTGTTGCAAACTTAGAAATTCTGCTCGTTTTTCCTATTTCTGCTAATATATGCTCACTTTTCTCATTTGGTTGCTAATTTGTAATTGAATGTTCACTGTAAATTCATTTTCTGTTTATTAAAATTTCGTTCGCTGGCGGTCGTTTTTTTATTCCGCTCTGAAAACTTAATTTCTCTAGTTTATGTTTATTCATTTTCGTTATGAAATTTCCAATTATTTTAGGATCTGTTTGTTAGATTTTTCGATCTTTTGTTTCTACCACATTTTCACAATCTTGGATCTTTTGTTCTACTTCATTTCACTTCCTCTGCATGTCTACACTGATAATATCTATTTTTCCATGTAATTTCTCGATGATTTTAATTTTTAGACTGTGCATTTGAATTAAAAATTAAATTCTCCACGATGCATGTAAGTACAAAATATTTTGCTGAGTTTTGGAGACAAATTGTGAAGCTCGGTACATTTGTCTGAATTTTTATAGCGAATGGTTTCTGGTTAGTATTTGCTATATCTTCTGTTTCATCATATATTTTGCAGTGACAACTCATGGAATCAATGCTGGAGATGTAAAGAAACTGCAGGATGCTGGGATCTACACCTGCAATGGCTTGATGATGCATACTAAGAAGGTGAGGAAAAGGGACTCGATACTGCATTTATTTGAATATTCCAATTTCCAATGCATTTAACCGTATCATTTGTAATTTTTCTAGAGCTTGACTGGAATCAAAGGATTGTCGGAGGCAAAAGTTGATAAGATCTGTGAAGCTGTGGAGAAAATAGTGGTTAGTGCTATAATTCGATAATAGTTAGATATATAAATGTAGCTGTTCAGTATATTCTGATGCTCTCTCTATTTCTACTTTGAAACTTTTAGAATTTTGGATATATTACTGGAAGTGATGCTCTGCTCAAAGTAAGATATCAGTTCATTAGATTCTAATGGAAATTTTTAAATTTTAATTCTAGTTGGTGTCTGGTTGAGGTGCTGATATTAACTACTGTTGGCTATACAGAGAAAAGCTGTAATTCGCATAACAACAGGAAGCCAAGCACTGGATGAACTGCTAGGGGGTAACTTTTGAACGCCCAAGCTTGATTTTCATTTATATAAATCTTCACTGATTAAATGAAATTATTCACTTGTGGTTGAGCTTCTGTGTTTGGATTTGTGAAGGGGGGATCGAAACTCTGAGTATTACAGAAGCTTTTGGGGAATTCAGGTGATAATTTGACTGTTTTTTCAATTAATTAATCAGAAACATCTCAAAATGGTAGCATCAGACAATATTTCACTACTAACTGTATGCCCTCAATCAATCATTTCGCTCAGATCTGGAAAAACACAACTGGCTCATACTCTTTGTGTCTCCACACAGGCAAGTAATGTAATAAGTGAAGTTTATTTTTCGATTTTCTCAAGAAGATGGCAAGTAATGTAATAACTGATGTATGGACTTTTAATATAATATGAAATTTACTGCATTAATTAATTGATTTGTCAAGAAGGTGGCAGTCGGAATCTGATTGCTACGCGTTAACTAGTTAGTTATTAGTTGATTGAGATCCATAAAGATCACTATTCAAATTCATAAAATTGAATTTAACTTTTGACGGATTCGTTACTTACATTGCAGCTTCCTACTAATATGAGAGGAGGCAACGGGAAGGTTGCTTATATTGACACTGAGGGAACTTTGTATCCTTAACCGTATATTCTTTCCTCCTTTCAACTATGCAATTCAAGGTAGTTCATAATTTCAGTAATGCCTCTTTTCATTTGTTCTACTCTTAATTGAATGCACTTGTAGCCGACCTGATCGCATAGTACCTATAGCTGAAAGGTTTGGAATGGATCCGGGAGCTGTACTTGACAATGTAAAATCTATTTTTGTTGATTCGCATAAATTTAGTTTTAATTGCTAAGCGGTATCTGATTATTTTGTATATATGAAAGATCATATATGCGCGTGCATACACATATGAGCATCAGTACAACCTGCTTCTTGGTCTAGCAGCAAAAATGGCTGAAGAGCCCTTCAGACTTTTGGTAAGCTAATTTACAACTGTGTCATCCTAATCATAAATCAACTCTCTGGATAGTAGACCGATTTACTATAGTTGTACTTTTCAGATTGTTGATTCAGTGATTGCTCTCTTTCGAGTAGACTTTACTGGAAGAGGAGAACTTGCAGAACGTCAGGTTAGATGATAATAATAAATTAAGATTGTTTATAATCTTCTTATAACATATTTTCAAGTGACACAAACCTGTTAACCATTTCCAGCAAAAGTTGGCTCAAATGCTCTCTAGACTGATAAAGATTGCCGAAGAATTCAATGTTGCTGTATACATGACTAACCAGGGTAGGCTACCTAGTCTCAGAATACTGCTCTTACTGATTATCTTTTCATCTAAGAGTAACAAGAAGATTATATTTGAGATTTATTTTACCAAGAAGATTCCCAGATGTATTTGAGTATTCTTCTGGATTGTTAATTTGTGTAAATGAACCGGTGACTGCAGTTATAGCTGATCCAGGAGGAGGAGTCTTCATATCAGATCCAAAGAAGCCAGCAGGAGGGCATGTACTTGCTCATGCAGCCACAATAAGGCTTATGTTCAGGAAGGGCAAAGGCGAACAGCGTGTCTGCAAGGTGTTTGATGCTCCAAATCTTCCTGAGGCTGAAGCAATATCCTTTCCCATTTTATATTGATACTCAACTGTTCTGTTTAGTCAAATATCGTTCACATATTATACCAATAAATACAGTAGTCAATTAAAATCGTTCTATTTTCTGAACATAAGTACTACTTCCTGATTTCACAAAACCACCCCCTTTAATCCAGTGAGATTTGTACTACCATAAATTCGTTGTTAGTTTTTTTCCTTGACAGAAGCAAGTTTTCCAAATAACTCCAGGTGGAATTGCAGATGCAAAGGATTGAATCAGCTATAGTTTCTTAATGTTACGCCTCGGTTTTTCATTGACGTAAAGTTCTGTGCCAATCATAGAGTAGTACATAGTGCTGCATAAAAGACTCGATGCTTTTTCTTAATGAATATTAATTTTTTTTGTCTTTGATTCTATGTCCAAAGCAGCTTCAAGTATGTATTAGTAAAACAATGGCTGGCATGTACATGATTAACGTTTAGTTCAATATAAATATGTGCAACCACAGTTATCTGACTGTGAACTTCTTCATTAGTCAAATCCCACAAAAGTTGTAAAATGCGTTTAGGAGAAAAACAGTAAACGAGAGTTCGCATGTTTACGCTTTACAACATAAGCTGTGTGCGCTACAATTTATGTATGTTCTAGGCGATTTTAATGGCAACAATTCACGAGTGTAAGGTTGAAATACAAGAGTAAAGAACATTAATTTATAAAGGTACAATAAGAAAAAAATGTTGCAACACAAATAGTGAGAAAAGCATTCCCACAAGGGAAACATTCAGTAGTGTTGAGACCAGTTTGCATCACTTCCAACTCTAGGCATGCTAGTCTTTTCTTTACGAGACTCTGTGTCTACCTTAAAGGTTGCCCCACATACCTCACCCGAACTGTCCACTCTCGGCACTGCTTTCAACTCACTCACGGGATGCTCATAACTACGAAGACCTCCAGAAGAGGTGAAAAAGCATCCTGAAGGAAATGGAGTAAATTTTGGAATATCCAATCAAATAAAGAGAAATACAATTAGATATTCATGCCATTGTAGATGTATTCTTCATTTGATAGTAGTACCTTTGGGAAATGGAGCAAAAGATTTGCCGCAGCCTTGCTTCACAACTTCCAAGTCATTCGAGAGAACAAGGTGACCTTCAGAATCAGTTCCCCAGAAGAAGGGTACACTCCCATCGGCATCCTGTACCAGATATATCTAAGTTAAGATTGGCTCAAAATTATAAAACCGGATCAGAACAAGATCCAGGTTCTAAATGGAATAAAAACTTAACATGACGAGGAATTAAAAAATCACTCACGGTAGCTACAAATGTGGCTTTTGAAGAGTTGTCGTAGATAATGAACATAAATTTTCCTTGAATATCTCTGACTACTTGATTGGCAGGATAAGGGCCTCTATCTCTTAAGGTCCTGTAAGCCTCAATAACAATGATCACTTCATTCGCAGGCTTGTTCAACCCGTATTGCTGTTTGAGATGTGCAACATTTTCAATGTGGCCTTCGAACAAACAGAATATGTCATCTACAACTGCAAACAATCTGGAAACAGTAAGAAATAGATTAGATTAGGACAACTGGACAAGTAAAAAAATAAAATAAAAATGGAACGTCCCCACAAGACACAAACATGGAAACTAGAGAAGTATCAATAAAACAAAAATGTGGAAGATATTTTCCCGTCACAGTTGCTTTCAAGAAAAGAAACAAGAGAATAATAAATTGATCTCATCATAGAATGCATGTTATGTTTGGAGTAACGTTACCTTTAATTGAATTTATCACGTAGCGACACAGACTGGTGCTCTAGTACCACTGTTGTTACATAGCATTATTCTATGTCCAACTCTTCTTTTTCCGCCACATATATACACATTTGTTCATCTTTGCTCTTTCCTTTTATTAAGTTCCTCTTCTTAGTTCTTTATTTATGGTAAGATTCCTAGTCCCTCCTTTCCTCCTACAATCAATCACATTCTCTCTTCTCATATTTCCTTTATTTTGTTTTCTCATCTTTTTTCAATAGAAATTAATGTGAATCTCACTCAAATCCAACTGGGACAAGATTCCACCAGAAAGAATTAACCCTTGATAAACAATTCCCAATAAATTTGGAGTCTCCTTTTTTGCCACTCCGTTGTTAGATTCAAATCGAAACCAAACGGGGCAGTGTTAGTTTTGAACCCCTTCCTATTCTCTTCTAACATATTCTACAAACTGAAGGCACAACAAAATAAAAACAGATCACAACCACAAACTCTTCTTATTTAGTTAAAGTCTAAGTAAAAAGTCGATTGGATACTTGAGTAGACGATCCTTTGATTCAAATCAGTGCTCAAAGACAATCAAATATTTACAAAATTATATCAATCAGTTAACTTTCCAACACCTCCAAAGAAAATGGATTTTTACAGAGCAAACAAGTTCGTTTAAGGTAACATTTGGACGAACCCTTTACTGCCACTCCGTTCCGTATAATTTACAAGCAACGAAAGATCATAATGCTTAAACAATAAATAAATAGATAAAACCAGAAAAACATACCAAGATCTGTGATCAACTAACCAAAACCACTCAGTGTCCATCAAGAAAATGCAAATAAAACACAGACAGTCAAAGTCGCGTCAGCATCAAGATCATAAAACAAAACGAACCTTGGAAGAAGCGGATTTTGCCTATCAGAAGAATAAGCCATGAGGCCAGAAGAAGCAAGATTGAGTACAACAGATGAAGAAGAAGGGTGCAGGGATGAAAAATGGGTTCCCAAAAATCCATCTTTGAGTGCATACACGGATTCATTTTGTGGGCTCTGCAATTCTTGAGGGCTCTTTGCCACCTTCTTGTCAAAAACAGCCAACATTTTCCTACCTGATGTATTGGGAAATAATTGATAGGAGGGTAAAATAAAATGGCTTTATATTCTTGATTCTCTGTTTATAATATGGAAAATGCTTATAATATATTGCACAGAGGGCACAGATGAGAATGAATGGGTGATCATATCATTGGTGGTTTTAAAGTAGTCTCGTCATTGACAAAAATGACCACCTACAATGCCCTTTGCATAGGGGTACTTGCGTAATAAAATAGGGGAGTGAATTGTAACAATCAAACGTTGACAAAAAGGACAGGCAGGCTTATCCAAAACACGATTAGATGGCGTCATGATTGGATTAGGAGGTAAAAAGTGCCTTGAATAATAATTATAATAACAATCGAGCTACTCTGCCAGTAAAAGATCTGGCACAGCAATGTGAGATGGAGTGGGTGAGTGTTTTAACATTTTTTGGGGGGCTTTTTAATGAGGGGGTCCTCGGGACCCATTTCATGTGAGATAATCTGNCTGGTAGAGTAGATAAATTCTTATAATAAATAAGGAATAATGCTATTCATCCTGAGATTAAAACTTCAGTTTAAACGATTTTAATTGATAGATTAAATGAAATGTGAAATTAAATGATTCACTTATCATTTAATTCCACATTAACGTCACCTATACTGTAATTGTAATCTTAGTAGGGATGAATAATATTATTCATAAATAAGACAAACATAAAAAATGAATTTAATGTTGGGTCAATGATTAGGATGTGACGCGTTTACGTGAGGCTTTTATGTCACTTTGGTTTAATTCATTCTATAAGAAAATTAAACTAGAATTTTGCTAGAAATTAATGACTTATTTAATTTTTCTTATCATTTAATCTCACATTAACGTCATATACACTGGGGTTGTAACCCCAATGAAAATGAATATCATTATTCATAAATAAGACAAACATAAAAAATGAATTTAATGTTGGGTCAAGGATTTAGGATGTGACGCGTCTTATGTGAGACTTTTATGTAACTTTGGTTTAATTCATTCTGTAAGAAGAATTAAACTAGAATTTTGCAAGAAAACTCACATGGGCGGGCCCCATCCATGTGAGTAAAATAATGGAAAAAAAAAACCACCCACCCCATGTTGTGTCTATTCTAATGCATTTCTATTGAATCATTTCTGTACAAGTATCAGCACTATGTAACTTTTGGATAATGTTGAAGCATATTTTCTTTGGGACAGAATATGTCCAGATGACTGTTAAATAGATCACATGCAAGTAAATTGATAATTACACATTAATTTAATATAGAAATTTTCTCGTGCTCATGAAGAGAACATCTGGAGAGAATCGTAAGTGAAGTTTTATACCACATCAACAAGTGGACAATCGGGAGGAGAACAATTTCGTAATTTAATAAAAATAAATAAAATGAAAATGAAAATTCTAGATCTTCACTCCACTCCCTCAAAAAATTGTCCTACATAATGTCATGGGGCTTTTCCCACAATTTGTGATGACGTTGAGATTTTCGGTTCGCAACTAGTCAACTCATGAATTTACACTTTCGGGCAATGAAAAGACACGAATTCGACTAAATAAAAATGCAAAAGATAGATGTACTAGAAACAGTAAAGAAAACAGATTTACGGGAACATTTCTCAACTTTATTTCTCCAAAAAAAAAACCCCACAACGTACAAAAACAAGTGAACGATCAACACAACCATTGTTGTCTCATCACAGCGTTCACTCTTCTAAATCATTCTAAGGCACCAACACTTGGAATAAATAATACAATTTTCGAGTTGTAGTTGACACCCCCAACTGTTGGATAGTTTTGCCCAAAATTTCGGCACTTTGACAGCCAAAACGACCCCAGTATCAAGCTCACAGCAAGAATCGCCCGCAACTCCGTCATGTGCCTCCCATATGGCCTAATTTTCACTGAATTTGAGTATTGAGATCAACTAGACAGTAAGTTTGCAATACTGCCGTACATAACCTCCATCAACCCATCGATCAATGTCAATTTGACTAGCATCCCAAAATTTTGTCCCATGATGCCTCCATCAAGTAAATTAGGCATCCGTGCCTCGATCACTTGCTCATCAAAACCAACATGCTGCCTTGAGTCTCGAATTCGTGCTAAACACTGAGAATATAGCACGACTTCGACCATGGCATGGCAACGACAAGGCAGCGTCCGTGCCATATCCATTTTCCAAGAGAGTCACAAATAATCACTACCACCGTCACCAACCAGTAGTAGCCTCTTTAAGCCCATGCGGCAGCCATAATCTTCTCTCCTAAAACCAATCGTTGGTGGTTGCCGCCACCATCTCTCCCACCCAGAAATTTTTCAAGATTAACCCTCTTTAATTATTCTTGTGTATAGCCAGACATGAGGCGAGGCTCAGGGTGGTTGCCTCGGGCCTAAAACCTTTAAGGCCAAGACTTTCTATTTTTTTGTTGGAAATGTAAAATATTTACAAATTAAAGGGTTAATTGCACGTATGGGCCGTTTCATATTTGGTAATTGAACTCCGCTTCTAGTAGTGATCGAATGAATCCTTTCCTCTTCCAACCATTGTTGAAATTGTTGAGGAAATGGAACTAGAGGTATGCTAGAACAAATACCCCAGGTGGTGGGATGTCAACAGTATCATTCTCTAGGATTTTAATAGCCAACACCTACTCTCGTGGGTCTGTTTCAATGCTAATCAATAGAGTGCCCCGCGTCCTCTTAAATAATATTGCCGCTATCTGCCTCACTTGAGTCTTTAGACCCTTTAAAGAAGCACGTTGATGTTGCAAAGTATTTTCAGTCTTTGTGATGCACTAGCAACTAGACTTTCCAACAACTCGTGTTGTTGCTGGAACCCTGGCGATTTCCTTTGATTTTGGTTTCCACTAGCAATGGATTATGTTTACAAGAGAAATTGGGATGATTTCAACCCGAACTATAGGTATGTTAAGATTTGGGGCTCCATCTTAAAATGTCAATCTTGTTAAGAGGAGTAACCCAATATCTTTATTAATTGATCTGTGTCAACATCATTAACACGCCCTCGCAAGATGGTGGCTCATTTGAGCAGACCACGTGCTCATTTTTAAAGTCTTAACGGGATCGAATAACTCGTTGGAGCATAATGGACTCTGATACCATATTAAGATTATGGGTTTCATCTTAAAAGGTCAACCTTGTTAAGAGGAGTAGTCCATGATCTTTATTAATTGGTCTGTGTCGACATCATTTATCGATGTGGGATATATGTTCCTTAACAAGGTCCTGTAGTAGGGACTATTCTATTGGCACGGGAAGTTCTGTCCTTCATCTTCCAATTCTTTACATGTTAATTTGATCGATTTTAGTCCTTTTCGACTAAAATCTGCCCTATTTCTTCAAGCCAAATGGGGAAGAACTATTTGGGCGTAGGAGAGACAATGGACGAGAATTATGGTTTTCGGGTTGATGATTACCAAGCTTATAATATAAGAATGGTGTTCGAAATTGCATAACCTTTGGAAGAAACTACACGTGAGCTTTTATATCAAGAAAGAAGAAGTGATGTCCATTGAATACTTGACATGTAAACTTATCCCAATATCTCACTAATCAAGCTCAAATGTGCCAACCCCACTATCATAGGCATGTGGTTATCTGACCATGTGTAAGTAGCCTCTTTAGACTTGGATGTTAAAGTGGCGATTCATGGACAATTTGAATTTTTGTGATATGCCCCAACGACCTTCACAAACTGGAACAAGATTGTGTTCCATGTATATAATCTGAGTAAGGTTGTCCATTTTGTACATTAGAGGTTCCATTTGAGCATATAATGTTGAAAC
>CAIGRO010132257.1:0-12987 GCA_903798355.1 Fraxinus baroniana
GTGATTGATGGAGGAATGTGTGGTTAAAAAGTAAGGAGAATTTTTGGGTTTATGTGTAATATTATTTTATTGATAGAATGTGTGGTTGAAATGAAGAAAGAGAAAAAGAATGAGAATGGAAAAAAAATGAATGTCAAACATAGACTAATTTGTTAATTTGTTTAGAAAAAATTAAAATAATTTAATTAATTCAATATAAAAAATTAAAAAAATATTTAGACTCGGTTCTTCGTCTAGAACCGAGAATCGAACCAAACCTATCGGTTCTTGATTCAGATACCCGTTCGGATATTTAATTTATGAAGAACCGTTCGGTTCGGTTTAATTCAATAACTTTTGTCTAGTCTTACATTTTTCAATAAAATAATATTTTCCGTCATATTAATAATTTTTCTTTATTTTTCAATCAGACATTCTCCATCAATCCACTATTTCAAAGAATCAAAATACATTATTTCAAAATAATACGTCTCAAACACGCCCTAAGCTCTCGTTTGGCGGCACGTTAAAATTTTCATTTTCATTCTTTTACTCATTTTTAACCACATATTTTTAAATAAAATAATATTTTACATCATATCAATAACTTTCTCTTATTTTTTCTCCACACCTTCTTCAAAAATCTATTATTCCAAAATACTCCGCAGGCTCAAACGCACCCTAAACATCAAAACATCAACAAGCAGAACCCATACCAGAGTCTTGATTTTTAGATTTTCTTTTCCACTAATCCTCCAAAAATGCACTTTCTGTGGTGGTAGAATCAACAAACCTGTGAAAGAATAGATTTTTAGATAAAAAAAACTGAAGATCGAGAATTGAAAAAAGACTGACTTTTTGCAAACTGTGCAAAATCAGCGTTCTTCAATCTGTAAATTAAACTTATTTTTTCACAATCTCCATTGAAATCCCACCTTAAAATTTTCTGATCTGGACACACAAACACGCACAGAACCTCTTTCTGAGCTTTAATTTTGTGTGAAAGGCATGAGGTCTTTCCCTTTCTTTCTCGTTTTCTTAATCATTTCTATCCCTTGTGTTTTGCAGTTTCTACTTTCTAGCTCACGCTGCACCTGCGGGTAAATTTTCCCTTTTTCTGTTAAGGGAAACAAACGCCTTGTCATGTATTCAGTGAATCTCTGAGATTGTTGAAGTCCATGATGAATTTTTACTTGTTTATTTTATGCAGAGGTTATATTACTTGTGTTTGTTAATTCCTTTCTTTTTCTAAATTCAGGGCCATTGATAAAACACCTTTCCTCTCTTATCAAATGGACTAGGTCTTCCTCCAAAGCACCCCAGCAATCAGGTAAAATCTCTGTTATAACCTTTTTCTGTTTCTCATTTTAGATTTTTTTTTTTTTGCATGTACTTATTTCTCTAATTCCTGCTCTACCGATGGATACCGTATCATAGAGCAAATTTGTGGTAGTTTTATAGAAATCCTTGCGAGAATTTATACTTTAGAAGACTAATTGCCATTATATTATTTTGTGATTATACTTTAGAGGAAGTAAATCACCAAAAAACATGTTTGGTGGCTTCTTTAAGCACATTGTTATTCTTGTCGCTTGTTCTCTATTTCAGGGTAGTTCCCTGGTGGGGGGAGGGACAATAATATTTGGTTGAAACCATTAATTCCAGAAAAATTCAACATTATATCTACATTCGTATGATTTATTGGTTTGTATCGGCCTTGTTGCAGCTGGAAACATGCTTCAATTTGAAGATGACTATCTAGTTGAAATTGTTGTTCAGGGGAATGAACTTGGAGAATGAACTTGGAGTTGTACCATACTCGATTCGTGTCTCGCAAGATGGAGAGCTATTTGCCGTGGATGCTGAGTATAGCAACATTGTACGAATTACACCCCCATTTTCTTAGTGTGCACTTCACTGTCCGTTCTTCTGAATTATAAATCTTGTTGAGTCAAGATGAATGTATCAGATTACCACCATTATTTTCTGTTTTAGCATTTTTAAGTGTGGTGCGGTAATGCTCCTTTCCGCTTTGGTTTTGGAACATGTAAAGAGAGAGGATGACTTTATTTTTTTAATTCATATGCTTTAGCTTTCAAATAATTAAGAATTTACCAATTAAATACTGGAGATTAGAAAAGTTAAACCTTATTTTCAATGAAAGAGATTTGATTCTTGAAACTCTTGAATTATAAATTTTTCTTTTTTTTTTTCCTTTCTTGGATGCAGCCAAAGTTGGTGTTAGTTGATATAGTGCCGCAAGCAAAAGGGAAATGTTTATGTTGCTGATGCTCGTTTTAATCATCCTAAGGGGGTTACCATGAATGATAAAGGAAATGTTTATTTTGCTGATGCATCAAATCTTGCCATTAGAAAGATAGGAGAAGCAGGTTTTCACCAATTATTCTTTCTATGTTATCCAGATTTCTAGGAGAGTTTCATAAATCAAAATGGAATCCCGACAGTTGAATTCGTACTAAATAATTGTTAAATATTACTATATGAAATAGATTATCTGGGATCTAAAATTAATTCATTGTCATGGTACGGATGTCTTCTCAAAGTATTCTAATCTTGAAAATTAATTACAGGTGTGACAACCATTGAGGGAGGAAAATCAAATATTGTGGGATATTGGGATGGACCAAGCGAGGATGCAAAGTTCTCGAGTGACTTCGATGTGATACATGTGATGGCTACCTGTTATTTATTAGTTGTTGACAGAGGCAATGCTGCTCTTTATCAAATCTCTCTCGACAAAGAAGATTGTGATTACCAGAATAGTTCTGTGTTTGCTGTAGGTATAGATTGCCTATCAACAATCGTTTTCTTGAACATTCAGCACATTAGTTGGCTAAGTGAAATGCTATATGTCCTAATTCTTGTCCAATTTTTATGTCAACTGCTGTTGAATAATATGTTTTTGCCAAGATAGGTATTTTAACATGCTATCTTTTTCCATCAAATAAAATGATAATGTGGATTAAAATTTAAATTATTACGCCATCATACTTGATATCCCAAAATCTATGTGTTTGTCTTGTCCATAACTTTGCGTGTTGTGATTTAACCGGATGCTATCTTTGTTGTGTCTTGATTCCTGGTTCCCTTTTATAGGAAAACACTTCCATACGTGAAGTTAGATAAATATTGTTTTTCATCCTTTATAAAGCTAGCTGTTTGCTGAAAAGAACTTTACTCAGTTCAGTACACTAATACAAAGTGACAAATTGGTAACCAAGCTGACTCTAATAATCTGGTTTTTCTGACAGATCTTCTTATGGTCGCTGGTGCTATTTTAATAGGACATACTTCGTGCATGCTTCAGCAGCAATTTGGTTCTCTGTTTCCTCCAAAATGGTAAATTCTATTATCTATGGTTTTCTTTCTGTTTATTAAGTTAACAAGAGGGATTAAAACAATGATCTCTGATATTTCAAAAATGAGCCTTTGACTTGAATTCAACTGTTTGTGAAAGTTTTAGTCCCATTTATCTCTGGGAAAGTTTTCTTCTGGTGATAAATTGAATAGCTGCCAAGTTTCACAAATTTTGCTTCATAGAAGTTGCATGGACTTCCACACGTTCTCAATATATTTTTGTATACATTTCTAAGTAAGGTTTATGTCGATGCGAATTTTAATGTGTTGAAAGCACCGATTTTTCATTTCCGTGATTAGTGGGTATGTGTAATTTCTAGACTGAAGTTCTAAAACTAGTCTTCTGCTTGCTAGATGCCTGTATGTATCGTTTATTCTATATTATATGATCTTTTGAAACCTCATTACATATAATTGCTGCAAGGGCATAATGGATCTGCACTTCCAGAACGACCAGTGAGTAAGGAGAAACCCACTCCTATTGCAGTTGCCATTAAAGACGAACAAGAAGCTGGATAGCCGTCATTTGAACAGCTTGTCTGGGATATATCGAAGTTTGCAATGGAAGCATTAAGTGGCATTTTTCTTCAATTCATTCCCTTGCGCTTAAGAGGGAGGAGTTCCAAAGGTGGCCTTACTCCTCTGAAAGATTCTCTTGTCATGCCTGAACACGAAGCCGAGCCTTCATTAGCTCAAAAGTAGAGAGCTCCAACTCCCCTATATGAAACAAGGCAGACCCACAAACCATCTTCTGCTGATAGATTCACTGAAGTTAAACAACTGAAGATTAGATCGAGCAGTTTTAAAAATTTCTCTCTGCCAAGCAAGCACAGATCTTCCAAACGGCAAGAATATGCTGAATTTTATGGGTCGGGAGAGGGTCCCCCGTTCGGCCAAATCGGGACGAAGAGCCAGAAAGAGAGAACAGAGCATCGTGCACGAGAGAAAAATGGTGACGCAAATTTTGTGGCACCAAGTATGGAGCCGAAACCTGTTGAAACCAGGGCAGCCAACTATGAGAATACGAAGTATATCCTTCCAATTTCAGGAGCAAGTATGGAGATTCATATCGATGTGATTAAGTCACGGTGTTTTAGGCAGCAGAGCCATTGACTTTTAGATAACATCTGTTTTACCAAAACACCTGAACGTCAAGAAAGTAACATAAAAATACCTGTTTTTGATTTTGTATCCCAAAAAAATGTACATATTTTGAGATGTATGTGCATGATTTTCTTGATGTTCTTGTATCTGGTCTCTGTTAAATGGAAGAATTCTCTAGTAATTGTTAGTTAATGTTTGGAGCGGTTAATGCTTAAAAACAAGCCCCAAATGCATGATTTATTTTTAGCGGACCTGCCTATATTCGATATAAGCCACGCATTTGGAGCTTATTTTTTAGCGCAAATAACTAAAACATGTTCATATTTTTTGTTCACACATTTCATTGGACATACAACTACCTATTTATTAACCACATATTTTGTAGGATCCACAACTTATAATCCCTTAAAATCTTAATTTAAACACTTCCAAACATGCTCACATTTGGACGTATCTAATTATATATACGTATACCTATCAAGTTATGCAGCAGTAGCATTAAATTAACGTAGGTTCACTCGATCCCTACTTGACCAACTAGATCTTCAACTCGACTGTGTATGGTTCTCTCTTATCTCTCTAATGGTATATACAAAAACTAAGCTAATTTTCATTTTCTCTCGAAATTTCCTATGTTTAAATAACTTCGTGCGGACTACGTATGTGAACTTTCAGGAAATACAATTTGGATGGTTCACAACTCCACACAGTTGTACTAAAGCCAATCCTAATCTTTCCTTACAACCTCTGCAACTGTGATCACGAGAATAGAACATGATACCCAACTACTAAATCCACTTTTTTCTCTTGCTCAATTTCTGGTCTTTCTTGTGGACACCATTTGTCAGTCAATAATTAGAAGCGAATTATCATCCTACTTTCAAAATAAATTAAACACAAAGTTAACACGCTTTTATCTAAAAACGATAAACTTTAATCGGAGAAAAGGAATGGTTATTCACCCAACCAACAACTCAAGATTCAAAAGTATAGTTGGATGAATTCTTGGATTTGTGAATTAGGAATTATTCTAGCCAACTATGCTTTTTTCAAGATTTCATTTATTCATATATAGAGAAAAATGTCCAACCATAAAGCGACTACTTGAAACTTGGAACTTAATTTCATCTCTCTCCTATCAACTCAAACTCACATGCACTTCAAAAAATATCTTACTGAACTTCTTAAACTGTTCTTACAACACAAATTTATTGGAGTTCAGATCTGAATCTACTTCATTTTGTGCAATTATACGATATGGGTTGTGCTGGATCCTCACAGATGAAAGGTGACGAATGAGACTCCAAAAAATTTGCATATTTTCTTTGTATTCCTAATCATTGTTCTTATCTTCTGTATTTGATGATTACCAGGAATCATATGTTAGTCTTGGTTAAGATAATTGCGTCAAATCTATTTATTCTGATCTCGACATGTAAAACACGAACCCATTAGGCGTGACCAATGATTTGGTCACAAATGCTCGGGATTCGCTGTTTCTTGCTGTCGGAATTTTTGTACTAGCCAACGCAGTATGGACTAAATAGAACAAATTTGAAGGACTTGTATAAATATTGTATTAGGCTATCGACTGATAGCTAAGATATGGAGCATCTACAACAAATCGATTGCTTTATATATGAGGCTCTTAGCATTGGCACTGATAATGTACTATTTTGCACTTGAGTTTTACAGGAAATGTCAAAAAGATTAGAAAACCGAAACCATGGAAGCATCCTCAGCCGATAACAAAGAGTCAACTCATACAGCTGCGAGAAGAGTTTTGGGACACTGCTCCTCACTATGGCGGTCGGATAGGTAAGTTTAAATATGATGAAAAAATGCATTATTGAAAAACACCAAAAGAAAAAGTCTTCCGAAGAACTGAGTCTTTCTCCTTGGAATTGAGTCCCGCGCAGTAAGGTAATAAAATACCTGATGTTTAACAAGAACATATCATCCTAGGACATTTTCATGAATCTAGATTACATATTGTCCTATTACATGTTGGATGTGTGGAACCTAATATTCTGTACGCTTTTCCCCGGCCGTGAAATTTTTTAAGCCCTTGTTTGGTTTAGCTAAAAAAGTTGATAAAATATAAGTCAAAATCAACAATTATTTTTAATCACGCGATTCATGAGATCCATAACTTTTATTAAATTTTCAAGCGCACATTTCATTGGCTTTTATCAAAATCTACTATAAGTTTGATTTTTAGATAATTTGCACATATTATTAGGTCATCCTAACATTTTTTCTCCTATATGAAGGTTATTGAGGTTATTAGGATGAGCCTCCATTTGGTGTATCATAGTAGAGAGAAAAAATAACACATTGTAATTCTCTTCTTCAATATAGTGCGATTTGGTTGTGTGGATATTGGACTCCAATTGCACCAAGAAACCGGGCTCAGAAAACAATCAAAACGAACACCACACTACCAAGGCTCGACCCAAAACTTCTACACCCGGTTGCCACAATTTTAACATTCACAAAGGATCATGGTGGTGGTGGTTTGCAAACACACACAGGGAGGAAGGAGAAGAGAATAACAATGGTTGGAACTCACCATGAAATCCACCAAACAAAACCCGGCTGCCCTTTCTTCTCCATGGATGCCTCTCCTCTCCACTCTCTTGCACACACTTCACACACACCAAACACGACTGGGAATGGGGGAATAAATGGGGGTCAATTAGGTCACTAAATTTTGGGCCAAACACTCCCTCAAAATAGGCCAAAGTCCACTAAATGAGCTACCAAATAATTCTCACAACTAACCACATAAATGAGCTAACAACATAACCATCCAAACCCAAATTTGGGCCATCCAAAAGGTATAGGTTGTTTCCGAGTCGAGCCAAGTCTATGGTGTTGCTAAGTAATCCGACAACCGTTTTACATTATCGCCCAATTTTTTTTGGGATCAAAACCTAACAGGTTGCGGATGGTGAATCATGTTACATTGCATGTTATTCTTGCTTCCATTTTTCTCATTTTACTTTATTAATTGATCTCTATAATCTGTATTCATTTAATCCATAACAATACAATGTACATGGTACTCTTTTATCGGTGGCCGAGGTTATGAACAATATAAATTTCTCATGTTTGTTATATTTTGCTAAAAACTTAATTTGGTTCTTCTACACAACGTTTAATTACAAGAACAATCTTAGATTGTGATCTGCATTTGTACCAGAAATTTGGGATGCACTTCGTGCAGCAGCTGAAGCTGATCCAACTCTTGCACAAACAATTGTGAACGATGCTGGGATCACAGTTCAGAATGCTGATTTAACAGTTTGTTACGATGAAAGAGGTACGTAACTGAGTCACCATTCGATATTAATTTCTTCTTCTTTTGCCCCTTTTAGCGTAAATGTCAGGTATGGAATGCATTTTTACCCCTAAACGCCTTTGTCTCAGGTGCAAGATATGAATTACCGAAGTATGTTTTGAGTGAGCCAAAGAACTTAATTCAAGATAGTTGAAACCAAAGGATTGTTACACCATGTATTTTGCCCAATTTGAAGCAAAATTGTGTATATAATTCCCTCTGAAATGTTCTAGTCGATTCTCGTGTTAGAAACCATATATTAAAGAGAAATGATTGAGTTGTTTTTATAGTTGTTTATATACGCAGACAAATGGCTAAATATAATTCATAACTAGTGATTTTGGTATAAAATATTGATTATGAACAAAGTTTCTTCAATATGCATTATGCAGCATAAGAAACGATGAAGGAAGAAAATTAGTTAGAAGAAAGAATGATATATTCTATAATCAGCGCACATCACAGGTCGACTTTCAGGTCTATAGAGGTTACATGGGACAAATTCAATGTTTATAGATTTATAATACATTAAGGGTCCGTTTGATAGAAATGTGGAAAGAAAATGTTTTAGAGGGAAAAGATTTTCTTAGAAATTGTTTTGTTGGGAATTGTAATTAATTGTGTTTGATTGGTATAATTTTCCATGGAAAATATTGAAAGTTTGGTGTCCGTTTGACTTTATTTTTTATGAAAATTGTCCGTTAAAGTGATAATATTTTCTACCATTAGATCTAAAATTTGTTCTAATTGCAAGAAAAAATAATAAAAAAAATTAATCATATTGAATATCATTCGTTTGATTTTGTTTTATATGAAAATTGTCCATTAAAGTGATTTTTTTTTTTTATAATTGGTTATGACATTTATTTCTATTATAAAAAAAACAAAAAAAAAAAAAAAAATAAAACCAGCAACCTGGAAATCATTTTCCCACCAAAAAGGTGGGAAAATGAATTCCCTTATTTCAAGCAACTCAGGCGCGTGTGTCAGAAATCAANAAAAATTAAAAAAAAATTAAAAAAAATAAAAATAAAATAATCATACTGAATATCATTCGTTTGACTTTGTTTTACATGAAAATTGTCAATAAAAGTGATTTTTTTTTTTTTTACCATTGTGTCTAGAATTTTTTCCAATTGCAAAATAAAAATAAAAATAAAAAAATTTGAAAAGTTGGAAAATATTTTCTCACCAAAACATCAAGAATTTATTTTCCTCAAAAAGGTGGAAAATTTCAAAAGTTTGAAAATATTTTCCTGGGAAAATTTCGCTAATCAAACACTACAAAAGTTGAAAAATAGAAAAGATTTTCCTACTTCCCTAAAAAATCTTGTCAATCAAACGGAGCCTTAGTGAAAAAAAATTCGAGGGCTCCACCCCCGAACCCTCGGGAGGGGGGCCCGCCCCCCTCCACCCCCCGTATTTTCGCCACCCCAACTAAAAATCCTGGCTACGTCCCTGATTACAAGAATCGACATTTCCAAGTTAAAAATCTTGATAAAAAGTCAAAACCCAGGGTGTTAGTTCATGAGAAACACTACAAAAATCCCAAAATCTACCAAGATCATAAGACTATAAGAAGGATGAGATTGCAGCAACGATTTGGATTTTCCCCTTTTTAGGTTTAATTATTTTAAAGTTTTTAATAGGGTAAGAAAATGTAAATATACTATTTTACCCCTCCCTTATTTTTTTAATTTGAGTAAAAACTTTTAATTTCAGTGTTAAGTGACAGATTAATGGATGGATTCTATGAAATGGACTTTGGCTGCAGTCAAAGTGAAAGTTTTGGAACTGTGGCCGCAAAAATGAAAGAATAAAGTGTAGTCTGCAATAAATTGAAATGTTTGAAACTTCCGCTACAATTTTCCCTTTTATTTTTATTAGTGAGTCACACAGTTGCAACAAAAACTTACAAAAGAGTGTTACATTCCAGTATATGCGTCACTGCAGTGCTATTCCAGTAAATTCCCTTAACTCTAAAAGTCTTGTGGGCCTTTCTCAGTAAATGGGATCCGCTACAGAGATACGACAATCCAATCAAAACCCAAATTCAAAACCCTAAATGAAACCCTAACCCTTATATCACCTACATCCCTCAGCAGCCCTAGAGAGAGAGTGAGAGAGAGGGAGTTGTAGTGAGAGGAACAATGGTGTCGGGCTCAGGGATCTGCGCGAAGAGAGTTGTGGTGGATGCGAGGCATCACATGCTTGGCCGCCTGGCCTCCATCTTAGCCAAGGAGCTTTTGAATGGACAGAAAGTGGTGGTGGTCAGGTGCGAGGAAATCTGCTTGTCAGGTGGCCTCGTTCGCCAGAAGATGAAGTACTTGCGGTTTCTTCGTAAGCGTATGAATACCAAGCCGTCCCATGGCCCCATACATTTCCGTGCTCCATCCAAGATCCTCTGGCGCACCATCCGTGGGTATGATGCCTTTTTCTTACTTTTTGTATTATTTTTTATTTGGTGAATTGTGTATAACTACTAGCAATTTGATTTCTTAATATATGTTTACTGGGTCGATTAAGAAACTTCATTTGAATTTATTATGTAGAATAATAGATACCACTTCGTGTTAGCACACGCGTTTGGCATGTTATGAACATGCATATTTGGTATTCATTTTTTATACATCAGTTTTAGAGCCTGTAATTTGCTGTTTAAGGAGTAATATTATAGTTCTTCATTTCTTTGTGGTTTACATAAGTGTAAATTTGCATCTTTAGGAGAGAAGATGACCCTTTCATTTGGCTTAGTTTAGTGTCAAATAGGCTTATTTTCTTTAATTATGCATTATCTGAAAAATGCTAAGTGTCATCGCCAGTTTATGTTATTAACTATGCAGATTGATAGGTACCCTAGAGGTTTCCTAAACCCAGCCTCATAGATGGTCATGACTCGTGTACATGGATAACACCAAATTAAAACTTTGGCCTGTAGAGCATAATTGATCTTTGTGCAGAGTATGTAGATCTAAAATGTCCATTTTCCCATTTGAAGTTCATGCAAATTCTGTTGATATGGAAATATGATAACCTTTTGTGTATGTTAAAGTGGCCTGCTTTTTATTAAAAACAAATTTAGTGATTTGGTAATTGGAGATGGGTGGTTTAAAGTGATTCATAGCCATATGAATGTGGCTGGCAGGGACAGGACAACCAGTGTATGTTCTAAATAATTTATGCTTTCATAGGTTGCAGTTGTGGATTTCTTTGTTTTTATAGAGATATTCATGTTCTCCGTTGTTGATAACTAAGAAAGTGCATATTTGGGGATCAGGAACTTGATTTTTTTTTAATGCATTTTCCATATATGCTAAATGCAATTTTTTTCAAACATCTAACTACTACAGGAGGTTCTTATGTTATATTCACATACCAAAGTAGTGTTGCTTGATATCTCTGTAATTTGGACATTGCAGTTGAGTTTAATGTGCTTGAAAGAGTCAGTCTTGTCTCAATTTGTTTTATAGGATGATCCCCCACAAGACTAAGCGAGGGGCAGCTGCACTTGCTCGTTTGAAGGTTTATGAGGGTGTCCCACCACCATATGACAAGAATGGTCATTCCTGATGCTCTCAAGTGAGTTTCCAAGAAGTTATTTTTTATTTTAAATGTGTCTGCATCCAAATCTTTTCAGCGTATTGGCCTTTCATAATCAGGGTTTTGAGGCTTCAAGCTGGGCACAAGTATTGTTTGTTGGGTAGACTCTCATCGGAGGTTGGATGGAACCATTATGATACTATCAAGGTGAGTTTTCATGATTTTTGTCTATTGGTGACAAAATTAGTCCCCTTCAATATAGGCCTTATATTTTTTTTCTTTAAGAGTTTTATTTGCACAAAGGTGAAAAATGATTTTTTTGGAGGATGTGTGGTTAAAAGATGGGGAAATTAGGAAGTCCCATAGAATTTGTGGTTGAAATGGATTTTGGGGAAAATGATTCTACAAAATCATTAACAAGCAAGACCTTAATACTGTCGTTTGCCCTCATAAATCTCTTGCTACAATTCCATTAAATCGTATAATATTAAGCCCTTGTTTCACAATCATTATGTGGGTAAAATAGTATTTTGAATAGTGATTTTTTGGAAAATGTGAGAAAAGTTTTGGGTTTATATGAAGAATATTTTATTGTGTGAATGTATGGTTGAAAAGGAGTACGTGGGAAAAAGAGTTTTGAAAAGATGGTTGTCAAACTGGGGCTAAATGTATAGTATCATTTAAGAAATCTACTTATCTTTTCTGTTTTGCAACTCTTGTTTTCTCTAAAATGTATATTTCTTGTCTTGAGCTTCTGCTCCTCATATCCATTTCAGACATTAGCTTTTGCTTATTCAACGTATCTGCCTTCAAAATTAATTCAATCCACCATTCAAAACTTATTTTCTTCATTTATTGTGTCGAATCCGCGTGGATGTGCATGCCATCCTCTAAATATTTATTTCTACGTTCTATGTGGTTTTACACTTTTGTTGAGTTCCTCCTATTCTTGTTTCGGAGGTGATATTTTGAATGGATCATTGTCTTTTGATTTCCTATATAATAAACATATTTTGATGAAAATATATTTTTAAATGTCGATGTTATGTATGCTATAGGAACTTGAGACGAAGAGGAAGGAGAGAGCTCAGGCAGCGTACGAGAGAAAGAAGCAGTTGACGAAACTGAGAGTTAAAGCTGAGAAAGTTGCTGAAGAGAAGCTCGGCGCCCAACTTGACATCATTNCGATGTTATGTATGCTATAGGAACTTGAGACGAAGAGGAAGGAGAGAGCTCAGGCAGCGTACGAGAGAAAGAAGCAGTTGACGAAACTGAGAGTTAAAGCTGAGAAAGTTGCTGAAGAGAAGCTCGGCGCCCAACTTGACATCATTGCCCCGATCAAGTATTGAAAGTGGCATTTCTTTTAAAGTGAAAATTTTGTTGGAATTTGATATCTGTCAGATTTTAAAAGTTAGGTGTTTTATGTCTACAAGCTTGTGGCAATACTTGAGCAAACAGTTTTCTCCCTTTTATTTTTGACTTTGTTCTCGAAATAGTGTTACAAGATTTTTCTTATTTTTTCCATGTGTTCATGCTTCGTGCATTACCTGCGTTAGCTTGCACAAGTTTTTGAAACAACTCAGTTCAACTCATTGGCTAGTTGGCCTCATGGTTTGAGGCACCCGTTTATCTTTTTCTAGAAA
>CAIGRO010132291.1:0-17403 GCA_903798355.1 Fraxinus baroniana
TAGGTTCCCGATCACAATGTCTAACAACGTGAATTATTATTTTGATCTAATCAAAATCAATAAATTAAAATACCCCTTTTAATTTATCATCAATTCACATCAATCGTCTCAGATTGACATCTAGCAATGTGTCGGGTAATACACGTGACAGAAAATGTCACGTGGTATGACAAATCAAACTTATTCCTTTATCGTGAAACTATACTACTTTCGACAATATGATCCGATCCCTTATGAGGTATGAATATGTGTCAATCTCAATTATCGATTATATCTTTTATCCCACTGTTAAGTGAATGTAAGTTGAAAAATAGTTTTCGACTTATGAATTCACCTTACCCAACGATTTCATTATCAACTTACCGGAAAAAATATAGATCATAATCTCTTACATCTAAGAGTGACGAATCTTTTATTGATCATTCACAACCTCCATATGATTCTTGACATACCTGATGCTGTATTAGCGACCATTAGCAGACCAACATCCAACATCACTAAAGTATGGTTGTCCTCATATAAGGCACTATGATGACATCAAGTCGAAGGACCAATTCAACTACCGAACGTGAATGTTAGAGATTAACTAGACACTTAGATAGTTATCCATATGGAATCTTTTAGCGAGTCTCCAATATTTTGTTTTATAACAAAACATCCACGTGTTTATTCAAGTGTCACCACACTTTAATTTGTGAGATCAGCTACTTACTTCTCAAGTAAGAAATATCACACGTTATGATCTATACGTAATAGTGATATCCGTATCTCGTCATTACATACGAACATTGACGATTTAAGATTCANTCAGCGGGTCTCTAATGTTTTGTTCTATAACAAAACATCCACGTATTCATTTAAGTGTCACCACACTTTAGCTCGTGAGATTAGCGACTTACTTCTCAAGTAAGAAATATCACACGTTATGATCTATACGTAATAGTGATATCCGTATCTCGTCATTACATACGAACATTGACGATTTAAGATTCAATCATACATAATTTGTATTTAATAATCACAACTCTTTGTGATTAACAAATCACTAAAACTTGAATCTACGGATTCTATTATTTAATTTATTAAAATATTGAGTAAATTAAATAATAGATATTGCTATAAAAACGCATCGATAATATATATTAAGAGTGTTTATATCCAAAATTAATTGGACTTAGGGCATAACACTTACACTTACAATAACATCCAGTTGTTTTGCTAAGTTTGGCTACAAAATTGGATCAAGTGTGAGAAGTAAGCCGTGCCCAATCCAAACTGCTTTTGTAAATGATAACCTAAACCCCCTCCAGTCAGGATAGATTGAGAAAGTTGGAAGTAAACTCAAAACCTTGAATATCTGTTCCACTTTTAAATGGCGTGCATTGTGTGCAACTTATTACATGATAAGCATGTGGTACTAGAAACTGGATAAGACAATTGATGAATTTGATTACGCGTCCCTCTTCTTTAATCTAATCCGAACCTGTTTAATCTAACGCATCGAACATGTCCAATGTATGTGGCTTGAACGTCAGACTTGATTATGTTGAGAAATCAATGTTTTATGTTTCACTGATATGTGAAGCTGTCTTAAGGCTATGTGCAGCTAGCTACCAAGAGTGCAACTTATCATTCTCTTAATATGGTATATGCCAGAATTTAGTTTAATTCTCTGTTTCCTACCAAAAAATTGCTTTAAAAGTAGTGTGCTTTCTCTTGATATCCTTTGTTCTAATCACCACAAAGGTGTGCATCTCTCTTTCTTTTTTCTTATAGCATTGTTGTGTTAATTATGCCTAGAATCTCTGATATCTATTATTGAAAATTCAAAGATCACGTATCGCTTGATACCACTTGATACGAAACCAACCATCGGATTGAGGTGTTGAAGTTATATGACAAAATATGAAGTATATAATTGCAAGCAAAAGAATAAAAGAAGACAATAAAATATGGCATAGGAATTATAAGATTTTATTGCACTATAAATAATGAAAATAGAGAAATATTACAATGATCCTAAAAGCTAGTAATCACTTTTCTCACACTATAAAATTGTATAAAAGAGCCTAATATTTATAGGGATCATATAGAGGACGTCCAAATCCTCACAGTGGAGTTGTTGATGAAGTAGAATGCCAAAAATCGAGTCCAAAATGAAAAAAAGAGAGAGAATAACGCAAACAGACACGCGGCTCCACGCTTGGGGTAGAATCTCAAACAAGGGCGCTAGCGCTGCGACGCTGGGCGTTCTGCCAATTTTTCTTTTTCTTTTCATTCCAAGTTGTTTTCTTCATCCCGACCACTTCTTTAAGTCCAATACCAACTTCCAACTCCCAATGGACTTCTAAAATAGAACTTTAACTTGATATGGAACTCCAATAACATTTTAAACTGAATTCTTTTTTACGAACACTTCAATTAGAATTCTTCAATTATTTCAATAAGAAATTCGAGTCACACCCAAATATTAATAATCTCCACATTGACTCGAATTCCACTGTAACCAACAAAGCTCCAAAATATTATTCACATGGAGGACAAAACTCGTGTGCAGGTAATGAACCAACTTGTTAACAATAACCAAAATTGATTTCTCCAACCAAACACAAAATACCCACCTCTTCCAATGAATCCAAGCACTATTTTGCAATTACCTTAAATTCCCAAAAAATCATAACGATTTTAAAATTCACCAAATTGGGCTGTAACACACCCCAAACCAGAATCAAATCCAAATGTTTTAAAGAAGGCCCCTTGCTAGATTGTATACCTTTGATTACGCTAAAAGCTTGCTCAACAAAATCAGTATCAATAGACCTTTTTCCACTTGGTCCGTCCCTAGCAATAGAATGTAATGGCATCCCAGGTGATGGTGGCAAAGCAGTATTATCCATATTTCTTGAACTCAATTGAGCTATATTCTTCAAATTCGACCATTTATAAGTTCCTAAAGGTTTTGTACCAAACTGAATGTTAGCCATGGTACTGAACCTGTGCTGATTGATTCTTCTAGATTCTGCACGATCCTGCAAAATGTATAACTGAAACATTTTCCGTCCTTCTAGTTTAACCTCGGAACCCTTACAAATCTTCAAAACTCACATCTACTAAAGAACGCATAACCTTTTGAATCAATGATAGACAATGAGAAGAGATTCTTCTTCAAATTAGGAACATGTTGAATATGGCCAAGTGTTTTAATTGTCCAATCCAATAGCTTCAATTCGACCGTTCTAATTCCAGAACTCGACAAGGTGTTTTATTTCCCATAACTAGACACCTTTGGAAATAGTTTCATATGTAGTAAACATGTTCTTATTAGGACACATGATACACACAAGCTGAATCTAGAATCCAATCCTCCTCTGGTTTAGAATCGATGTTAGAAATAGCCAAGAGATCTTCCTCACTTACAATGTTCTCTGTGAGGCCTGCTTCACCTGAAGTCTTTAATTGCTTTCCATATTAACTTGTAGCTAACCTTTCTTTATTCCGCAATTTGTAGTAATCCTTTTTCACGTGTCCCTTTTTCTTGCAGAAGTTACAAATATGATTACTGAACTTAGACTTCGATTTGCCCCTTCCAGAACCACCATAAGCAACCTGGACTCCTCCATCACGACTATACAATATTGTGTCTTTAAATGAAGAAAACAAAGCAGGCAACGAACACAATAGGATTAAGGCTAAATCTTTTTCATCATACTTCAAATCAGCGATGATATCTTTAAATACAGCCGATTGATCTTCCAATAATTTTCCTTCTACTATTCGATGAGCGTGTAAACATTGTTTGAGATGCAACTTGCTTGTCAGACTTTTAGTCATGCACAATTGCTCCAACTTCAACTATAAAGTAGCTGCTGAACCCTCTTTCAAAACACCCTGAAGAATGATATTCAATAGATGAAGATAAATGTGAGAAATTGCCTTCATATCTTTCCGGAATTTCTCTTTTGCTGTCAAAGTTGCAAATATCTTGTCAATTCCCAGCAACATATCATCCAAATCCTGTTGTGCAAGTACTACACGTATCTTAACCTGCTATTTCGAAAATCTAGTACTCCGATCCAAAAGTGAAATGTTATATTTCATGGAAGCCAACACGAATAAATCAAACATTGCGCTCTGCAGAACTGCTGAACGTAGGCTTTAAAACCACTTGTGTTAATTATGCCCAAAATCTTTGATACCAATTATTGGAAATTCAAAGATCACGTATCGCTCGATATCATTTGATATGAAACCAACCATCAAATTGAGACTTTGAAGTTATATGACAAAATATGAAGTATAAAAGAAGACAAGAAAATATGATAAAGAAATTAGGAGATTTTATTGCACCACAAATAATGAAAATAGAAAAAATATTACAATAATCTTAAAAGCTAGTAATCACTTTTATCACACTATAACATTGTTAAAAGAGCATAATATTTATAGGGAACATGTATGAGACATCCAAACTCTCCTAGTAGAGTTGTCAATGAAGTAGAATGCCAAAAAGTATAAAACGAAAAAGGAAAGTAACGTGAAAATTCCGAAACATAGGTGCCACCTCCGGGTGCCCGTGTTGGGCGCTGGGGCTCGGCGTTCTGCCAAAGTTTTTTTTGTTCCAAGTTTGGATCAATTTAATTTGTTTCAATGGGATGATGGAGGCAAAATAGTCAACCAACACCAAAAAAAAAAAAAAAAAACAACGATGAATTGAATGATTATCCACTTATTGAACAAGATAAAAATTGTGACTTTTAGAATTGATGGGAATGACTCCTCCAATAATAGACATCAACTGAAGAACGGATAAAACGATAAATCTTCTAAAGTAAATTAATGTTAAAAATTCAGAATCAAAAGTAAAGAGAATTGCAGTGTAAATACAATTATAAATCTGTCTCAAGCCCTTTTGTGTTTTCACTCATGTTCACGGGGAATATACACATGATATACCACCTAGTTATCTCTCGAACATCATATGAACGACGAAAAATAGATTTGGGATTGATTGGAACGCTATACACAGGCCAAACGACACCGTAGCACCTTCCAATTGTATTTTAATTACATTTCACTTGTATTTCATTTATATTTGCATTTACACATGTCAAAAGATGATTAGAACATGTTGTTAGGCAGTTGTATTATTTGTTGTATACATTTCACAATTCACAATGAATAGAGAACAGTTTTTTGGGGAATTTATTTTTTATCTTCTTCACCAATCGATATTCAGCTTCTGTGTTCTTCTTTTGCTACCCAGAGCTCTATATCTCTGGTTCTTACATGGTATCAGAGCATTGAGAAGCAAACTCGATGGAAAACTTCGCATCTGAAACCCCACCGATTTCCCTAGCCCTAATTCCCATTTCCATCTCCATCTCCATCTCCATACCCATCCTTTATACCTCAATCTCAACAATCCAATAAATCCTTTTCGCCTTGTCCATGGTGATAGTCCAGCCATTATTCTTGTTCTCGAGCTTTTAACCACCAATAATTACATCACATGGTCAAAAGCCATGCGACGTGCCCTTAGAGCTAAAAACAAAATTGGCTTCATTTTGGGTACCTTGTTGGAACCCACCTCTCCCACATAATCGTTAGTTGAATTATGGGAGAGATGCAACGACATGGTTGTTTCTTGGGAGATGTAAAGAGGCCAAGCTGATCAATGGTATGTCTAGTCCCATTGTCTTTCATATAACGGATTTTTCGTACTTACTTCATGTTTAGGAACATGGGTGAATCCAGGAATTGGACCCAGCACGGGTGTTGACCGTTGACCGGTAATCGATGACCGTAGACAATATACATATACACATTTCACAAATCCTAATTTCCTTACACCCAAAATTCCCAAATCACATTTCACAATACACAAACTGACAAACACAATTCAAAATTATAAGTGCTAAGACAGTAAGACTCCTAACTCATAGCCTCAATCTCTCAAACAATAAATCAATAATATAACATAAATTCCCATTTCTCATAATTCACATTTCACAAATTTAAAAAAAAAACTGAAAAAAAGAATAAAAACCGAAAATGAAAATATGAAATACAGTGTGTAGAATGCCAAAAATAGGAAATACTAAAAGTGACTGTGAAATACGGCTGCAGCCTGCAGAAAAAGAAAGGAGAAGCAGGGGCTAAACCGGGCTAGAAGAGATGAAGCGTCGGTCGAAGTCGGAATCGGACCCGAAAGCTCCACTCCACCTCAAGCCCTTTTACCGCTATCGGACTACCGCCTGCGTCAAAAACCCCAAGCTGCGGCCAAGCCCCAGAATAATTTCTCGCCCCTCATGTCTCGTCGCGTCATCTCCAAGAGACCACGACTCCAAGTTCTCCAATTCTCCTCTCAACCGGACCAAAGCAAAAGAATGAGATTGAAATATTGGATTTGGTATTTTGGTTAATTGGTTTTGTTGTGGCTATTGGATTAGATTCATTAACTGGGCTTTATTTAAAGAAGGCAAATAAAAAAGGCTGCTTCAACTTCAGGCACCAGTTCGGTCCAGCACTCGTCTTCCTTCTTCAGTCTTCAACACTTGCAACCGACGGACGCATGGGCGAATTTTGAAACTTTTGACGGACTCAACACGGATTGCCACTGGAGTTGGCCAAGTGTTGGTCCGCCCCTGTTTGGGAAAGCTTAATTTTTTTTAGAAACTGAAAAATACTTTTGATTCATACATTTTGTAGAATTTCCAACTTATGATTTAAATTAAAAGCAATACCAAACAAGTACTTAATGACATCAGCAAGACTAGTTCCCCGTTTCAGATTTGACAACATAGTTCAGAAACTCAAATAATCCATCTACAACGAGGAAGATTTAGCTTCGGACTCCAGTGGATGGTATTGATGTGAAATTAAATGATAATTTGACCTTTGATTTAACCTAACCTCTGGCGCCAAGACCATATAGCATTATTCAACAAGCAACCTTCGTAAACATCAAGATCCAGCCGCCATTTGATGCGATCTAGGAACAACATCACCGAACCAGTTCCCTACAAACCATACAATCCCAACCTTGAAAAAGCATGATGGGAGGCAATGGGATCTTGGGAGTGAGTGCCAAAAATTCCCAACAAACAAGCATCATCAAAACAAGAAAACAATGGTTGAAAAGAAAAGAGAAATGGCTGGTGGTTCTAGGAATCATACTCCACGCTGTGTACATGCTTAGCATTTTCGACATTTACTTCAAGACCCCTATTGTCCACGGCATGGACCCCGTCACTCCTCGTTTCACCGCACCAGCTAAACGCCTTGTTCTTCTTATTGGTACTGCTTCTCTATTTCGCACTCTTACTGTTCGATGATTTGTTTCAGTGAATGGTTTTAAGGATAATTAGAGTTTTGCAGCGGATGGTTTAAGAGCGGACAAGTTTTTCGAACCGGATTCAGATGGGAATTACAGAGCGCCGTTTTTGAGGAGTGTAATTAAAGAGCGCGGTCGCTGGGGAGTATCGCATGCCCGGCCCCCCACTGAATCTAGGCCTGGTCATGTTGCAATCATTGCGGGCTTCTATGAAGATCCTAGTGCTGTCACAAAAGGTAGGCAATCTTTTTGACGTCTATGTTGCATCCAAGTGAACTTTCTCAAGTTGTTCAGTGCCATGTATTATGATGGGAAAGTGCTTCTTTTGTTACGTCTAATTGCAATCTGCTCGAGTATATGTGTGTATATACAGGATGGAAGGCAAACCCTGTTGAGTTTGATTCGGTGTTCAATAGGAGTCGACATACATTTGCTTTTGGAAGCCCAGATATTGTTCCTATATTTTGTAGTGCTTTACCACACAGCACTTGGAATTCGTATCCTCATGAATATGAAGATTTTGCCACTGGTTTGTTACATCCTTTTAAGTATGATTTGTTTAAATAGACCAGGTTTCTAATTTTGCCCTTATCAATGCTTTACAGATTCTTTAGTGTTTATGCAGATGCATCTTTTTTGGATGAATGGTCACTCGATCAATTTCAGAACCTTCTAAATAGGTCCAATGAAGACGCAAACTTGAAGCAGCTTCTTCATCAAGATAACCTTGTTATATTTCTGCACCTGCTTGGTTGCGATTCAAATGGTCATGCTCATCGGCCCTATTCATCCATCTATCTCAATAATGTTAGGGTTGTTGACCGTATTGCTGAAAGGGTTTATGATCTTATTCAGAATTACTTCAAGGACAATCTGACAGCATACGTTTTTACAGCCGACCATGGGATGAGTGACAAAGGTTGGATATGTCTAAATTCCATTGTATTAGTTAGAATGCCACTTGCTGAAATTAATATTTGATTTAGTTTATGAATCTGTATAAAGCATGCTGAATTGCTATATTTTCATTATAGGAAGCCACGGTGATGGACACCCTTCAAACACTGATACTCCCCTTGTTGCTTGGGGAGCAGGTGTTAGATACCCAGTCCCAGTTTCCCATAATCATCATTCTGAGAATATTGTTCTCTTTGTTGACAAGCACATGCATGACATGCCAACTCCACCAGAGTGGGGTCTTGATGGCATAGAGAGACTGGATGTTAACCAAGCTGATATTGCACCATTGATGGTTGTACAAATTACTCACCGGTGGAATTTTCTGTTGCCAGATTCTGTCATTTGAAATGCCTCTTACATTTAATTCTCATTTTCTTTTTAAACTTTTGGCAGTCAACGCTTCTTGGTTTGCCATGCCCTGTAAACTCAGTTGGGAATCTGCCTCTTGGATATGTCAGTTTTAGAGAGGTGCGTTGCAATCGTTTTCAACAATTCATGATTGAGCTATCTGATGGTGACATTATTTACTTATTTCTGCTTTTTGAATCATCTCACTAATTTGCCCCATTTTACTGGAGTTGATTGGTGGATAAGTGACTCCCGATTGATTGTTTTACCAGGTGGAAGAAGTTGAGGCTGTACTTGCTAATACAAGACAAATTCTCAATCAATTTCTTCGCAAGTCACGTATCCTTCATACTGAAAATGCCACTACTATAATAAAATGCAACAATCATGACTGTTTCAAATGCCATTACACACCAGAGTGAGAGACACATACATGTTTCTATTTGGTTTCCTGGCCTCAAGACGAAATATTTTTTAATTTTCCCAGAATTTTCAAGTTACTTTATTTTAGGAAAAGAAAATGTTTTTGCTTTCTGGTTTCTGAGTTGTCACCTTTTGAAGTTTGTCATTGTTTGCCTATTAGTTCTAACTATTTCCAGCATCTAGGCAGTGGCGGATCCACGGGTGGTGACCGCTCCCCAACATTTTGAAATTTCTTTAAATCGAGATGTAAAAATTTTGTTTTGTTTTGTTTTTTTTATACAGAGATAATACATGGGCATTTTGCTCCTTCAAATTTTTTTCATGCCCCACTGTCAAAATTTCTGGTTCAACTACTGAATCTAGGGTATTTACTATATTTTATTAAAGTTACCTTGACATATATATTAGAGTTAAAGGAGTCAAACTCGTTACATTTCAAACCTTTCAAACCCTTGGCCAATTATTCTTGGGTATTGGATCAAATAGAATATTTGATATCTGTTAGGGACTATGAAGCAGCGAAGAATCTATCAGAAAATCTTAGAAGCTTGGCACTGGAAGGGCTTCATTACTTTCAAACTTATGACTGGTTGATGCTGATGACTGTTATTTCTCTTGGCTATGTTGGGTGGATGATTTATCTTATACTTCACGTGTTGCAATCTTATACTTTACTGCCGGTAAATTTTTTTGAAAAGGAGCAAGTGTTTAATCTGAGAAACAATTCCAGAAAGGTAAACAAACTTTTATATTTATATGCCAAAATCTCTAGAAACTTCTGTTTTCTGTTTGTGGTCAGGGAGTTCAAAAGTTTATGTAGTTTTGTTTGTATGTCTTTCGAAATGTATTCATTTATTTTGAGAAGATTTATGTCAAAATGCTCACACACCAGATAAAAAGGTAAGAAAAAAAAATATTGTAGAAGACATTGAACTATGAGAGGTGGAAAAATATCTTGAACATGACAATAGTCCAGTAGAATTATCCTATCTAGAAATATTAAAGAGGGAACTCTGCTCTCTATCCTATCTTAAACTTGTGATATTAGAAAATCTAAAAAATTATCATAGGCTTGGGACTGAAAGAGAAAATTTAAGTAATCAGTAAGAATATTTCTCTCATCTAGTGTGAACATTTGAGATTAGCATCTATCTTCATTCTTTGGAATCAGTCACCATTTCAGTAAATTAGCTTTGTTAGTTACCATGAGTTCAGTTGAATATAGTTTTCAAACACATGATATTAGAAAATCGAAAAGAATCATCACAGGCTTGGGACTGGAAGAGAAAATTTAAGTAATCAGTCTGAATATTTTCTCATCTAGTGTGAATATTTGGAGCTAGCATCTATCTTCGGAATATTTGCTTCACTTCATATGTTGCACTGATGATATCAAACTTCACTTGTTATGATTCACCTTTTCTCACTGTGTCAATTTTATGGCAGGTATACTTTGCTGGATGCCTATTCATGGGATTAGTGTGTATTCTACTACTTGTGGAACATTCTCCTCTTCTTTATCATGCATATTTTGCAATGACAATATTACTGTGGACCCAAATATTTAGTGAATATCAATTCATAAAAGCACTGTGGAGAGATATGCAACGAAGAGAGATTTATTATTTCATAAAACTTATAGCCACTTGCATTGTCTCGGTGTTCGTTCTTGAAATCCTGGTACAGTTTTGTTATATGCTATGTTTACTTCCCAAGTAGCCATGTTATATGGAGCTATCTGAACTGCATTCGAGTGATTCAGTTTAATACTTTATGCAGGTGAAAAGCTTCATGGAGAGGAAGCTGTATACTTGGTGTTTCTTGTTTGTTGGAGTTACTGCTTTAATTTACCTTTTTTACTTGATACCATGGAGATCTGGAGTGCCAATTTTTGTATGGCTTTCATGTTGGTTTTTGTCCATATTTACTTTGATGCCTGCTGAAATTCCAGATAATACTCAACTAGTGTAAGTTATTCTCTCTCTGTTTTCTTTTTTTAATAAACCTTCTCTTTTGCAAACTATGAACTTCTGAGCAAACAGACTATTATTTATCATTGTTGAAGACAATATTTAAATAGTATACATGTGGCCATATATAACAACTTAAGCTCTTAGATCAAGTGATTTAATAAAGTATCCAAGTAATTAAAGGTCTTGAAGTCTCACTGCCACCCTTTTAAATGAACTTGAGCACGTGTAAGGCTTTAATGGAAGAAAATTAATTCTGTGTTCACATGAGAGAGTGCGTTGAAGACAATATTTAAATGATATAAATATGACTATATTTAACAGCTTAATCTTTTAGATCACGTGGTTCAAGAAAATGATTTAAGAAAAATAGGTATTGCCATATTTAGGGTACAATGGCAATCTACGTGATGGACTCAGCTTGCACCAGACTGTTGAATGGATGTTTAACAAGTTGGTTGAGCCAAGCTCAAAAATCTTATGTACGTTCCTTAAAACTAAATTCAACCTCAAGTCTTATGCTTGGTTACATACTAATATTCAATGCAAGTGATGTTTTTCAATTTATTGTGTGGAAAGATCAATGTAGAAGTGAGAAACTGACAAAGAACACAAGCAAGTTAACAATGATCAATTAAAGGAGAAGGGAAAGAGAAAAAAGAGAAGAAGAGAGAATTTAGAGGAAAACTTGTAATTGTATTCAATGATAAAAGTTGTGTCCTATTACAGATAAAGAGCCTCTTTGTATAGAGTTTAAGTAGGATCATTGAGGAAAATTAGAGTTTCCTCTACAAAGAAATAAAATAAAGTCTTACAAATGCAATAATAGAAAATAAGGAAAATGTTGTAAACTCTAATTGTTTTAGTTTCTTGTATGCCTAGAATAGACTTTCCATGTTGCATTAGAAACTTTTTCTTCAAGTGCTCTCATTACAAGTTGTACCCTTGCTCGGTATATTATTGTTGGGGGCATAAAATTGGTGGCTGAATTCCTTGCGTTTGTTGGAATCTTCAGCTTTTATGAGAAAATATTTTTATGGATGTTAAATGTCTCCAGACTTGCACAAAATTTTTTTAAGTTGTAAATTTTTCTATGAATGCATCTTGACATAATTAAATAATTTCTTTATCCTTATATCTAGTGAATTCTTGCATTTTTGCCAGTCCATTTCTCCTATATTTATCCCCAGTCGAATTGTGTATTTGTGAGTTTTAACTCTTTGATAATCCTAAGCTTGTTCCATGCAATGTGTGGTTCTGGTTTGCTCAAGTATGATTGTGAAAATGTTACATTTCCTTCATTTGAGGGATATAATAGGTGGCAGAACTCCTTGCATTTGTTGAAATCTACTGCTTTTATGAGAAAATCAGCTTTTGTTGCGTATATTAAAATGTTTCCAGACATGCACAAATTTTTTATTAAGTTGTAAGTTTTTCTATATACGCATTTTGACATCATTGAATTAGTTTTTTTTGTTCTTAAATCTAGTGAATTCTTGCATTTTTGCAAGCCCAGTTCTACTATATTTATCCCCAGTAGAATTTGAGGCATCTGCCCCATGTAATTGTGAGTCCTAACTAAGCCTGTATTGTGCATATGTTGTTCTCATATGCTCAACTATAATTGTGACAATCTTGCATGCCTCATCTATTCAAACTGGAAATTTGGTTGAAATACATGTAGTTACATACCATACCATGTATTTAGCTGCAAGTATAGCCTGAAGAAAGTTACATGTCAGTTTATTTGGAATTGTTCTTTTTCTTTCCTGTAGAGTTGCTAGTGGGTTTTTGATTATTGTAATTGGAGGAGTTGCAAGATATTTAAATAAGCATGCTGGAGATAGTAGATATTGGCTTAGCTTAACACGTGACATGAAGAAATCCAAGTTCCCAATGCTCTTTCAGTTGCAGGTTTGCTTAATTGTTTTACTTTTCTTCACTCTGTTTTCAAAATTGTGTCCATAGGAAGACTTAATTTAAGATATTTGCTTCAATGAAACAGATTCTTCTCGTTGGCTTTTCATCAATGATGGTGTCCCTGTCAACATCACATAGAACTGAGAAACAGGAGTTGCTTGTATTACACCAAGTAATAAATTGGTTAATTGCAGGTATTGTTTTGGCTCTTTTTCGTGATATTAAAAATTTAGCTGAAAACTTGAGATTGTTATCTTCTTTTTGTGATTTACTATTAAAGTAAGTGTTGTCATATATTGAAATCATATTTATGGTCAACATAAGTATTCTTTTTTTTCTGAAGGCTTTGCGACTGGCTCAGTAACCATAGACCTCCATGAATTCTGGAGAGCATTTTGATAATTTTGTAGAGCCACCTCTCAGTGTTCAATATTGCCTGCAAATAGTTTGAAATGTATAATTTGATTTTTGGCATTTGCACATTGTAACTGACATCTATGATCTATTATGGGTTATTATGTAAATTTATATAGCTACTTCGGTTTTCATAAATGGTTCTTTTTGTAGGGTTTTCCATGGTTCTCCCGCTTTTTTCGGCTGTTGGTCTCTTGTCTAGGCTTACTTCCATATTTCTTGGTTTTGCACCTGCCTTCCTCCTTCTGTCAATTGGGTATCCCTCATTCCTAAAACTGATCTCGTCAATAGACTTAAAGCCGATGTGCATGTAAAGAATATATTCTTGACATTTATTTGTGGTGTTTTAAATTTTATGAATCCTTACAGATATGAAGCTGTCTTCTATAGTGCACTTGCTCTTGCACTTGTGGCATGGATATTATTTGAGAATGCTATTCTCTGTACAAGTAAGGTGAACAGATCTCCAACTTCAATAAATGCTATGGAGGATAACATTATTGTTGCACATGACGATCGGCACCTGCATTTATCTGATATGCGAATTCCCTTGGCCTTTGTAAGTTACAGTATAGTTCATTTTTTTTAATCTATTCTTGGTTAATTTAAGTGTTTGAAATTGTAGACTGTGTATACATGTGTGTGTGAAGAGATGAAGGATAGTGAAGAGTGCTCTCTCGTTTATGTCCCAACAATATAAAATCTTTCACTTGTACACCCTTACCTTTTAAGTCACTGCCCTCAGCAAGTAATCATGTTGATCATGCCTGTCTAGTGCTTTGAAGAACCAATTTTGCGCTCGCTATTATTACCTAATGCAGGATTTCTTCCATTTTCTGTTCTATTTGATTTTCTTATAATATCTTGGCCACCCTTTACTTTTTGACTTGGTTTTTCCATACAATGACATTATGCACCCAAGAAAACATGGACAAAATCTTAACAATGAAATATATAAAGGATTTTAAGGTCAATAAAACTGTATTCCCCCAATAAATCAACTAATGAATAAAATTCCTTTTAACAAGAACAAACCAATGAGAAAAGGTGTTTTACTTTTATACTCGCTAACCAACTGCCAACTGTGCTTATAACTGTTCAATTGAAGTCAGTTGTTTCACTTCCTTGAATAAACTATGTCTGTATTTGAAGTTCAAATGTTTTGTTAGATAAAATACTTGTGATCACGTAAAATCCCATGTAAAATTTTCATGTTTCCATTCAACAATAAGAGGACTTTCAGGTTGTGCTTGTAGATTAAGTTCCATTGAATGTCTGAAAGTAGCGGACTGTCTACTTACCGTTTTTTATGTTTATATACTTTCTGAACAGATGGTGTTCTTCAACATTGCATTCTTTGGAACTGGTAACTTTGCGAGTATTGCGAGTTTTGAGATTTCGTCTGTTTATCGATTCATCACAATTTTCAGTGTAAGTGAATGATCAAATGCCCTTGATTTTTCTTTTCAAGTATTGTTGAGACTTCTAATTTATATAATTTGTTTTTCATTGCAGCCATTTCTGATGGCGGCCCTTCTCATTTTTAAATTGTTAATACCCTTTATACTTGTCATGTAAGTGCATTTACCGAACTCAATTAATTGATGTCAAGAAACTGCTTCGTGTGAATTAATCCTTTTTGCCCCCATGCAGTTAAAAGTAAGGATATCATGTGCCAAAATTAGTGATTTTGATCTGGTCCTGACTTTAGCTTAGACTTTGCTTGTGAATTTTTTTTTTTTCTCTCTTCTGGATTTATATTGGTGTTGGTATCATGTCCTGTAGCTTAGTTTCATGGTGGAGACCACAATGACAATACTATATTTTCCAGATATTTGAATGGAAAGTTCATATAAGTTATATAACATTATGTTGCTCTCAATTGCTCAAGATATTTTTAGTGAAATTAGTATTACATTTCCCCTTTAGGTCAGTTGAATTGAATTGCATTGATCTATCTTACTGGATTCGATGGAGCCTAATTACATAGTTCACTTAACCCCTCGACTCTGGATCACCCTAGCTTCCTATGCTATATATAGGAATTTGATGGGACTATTTTTCTATGGGAGATCATATTGAGGGTGAACTGCAATAAAGCTTTGCATTTTTCTGATTTCTGCTTGTTTTGATTGCTCACGTAATCCGGTTTAGGGCTTACTCTGTAACATATCTTTCTGGTCACATGGCAAGTTTTGTACTCATTTTGCTGAAACTGAAATGCAGTTGTGCGTTTAGTGCAATTACAAAATTGATCCAAGTTCCATTGTTGGGATGCTATTTCCTTGTTATCTGCTGTTCAGATGTAATGACAATCCACTTCTTCTTCCTGGTACAGTCTTCACACCTTCTGACGACATTTTTCTTGACTTGCTCAGGATTAATTCTCAGTTCATGAAACAGATTGTTTGCCTATGATGACATTGTCAAGATTATATTATTGATTATTCGTTTCCTTTTTACATTCCTTGTTTGCTGTTCAGTCTCTCAAAATTTCTCTTGGGATTGACCTTAATATAAGTTTCATTTTATTCAAAAACGTTATTGATATTTTCTCTTAAGATCTTCAACCTCTCTAACTAACATTCCGATGGATAACAGGTCCGGAATACTGGTAGCTGGATGGAAATTGGCAACAGCATTAGCCATTTTGGAATAATGAGTGCCCAAGTTGTGTTTGTTCTCTTGCTTTTTGCCCTTACGAATGTTTACACGAAAGACATTCAACCAAGATCCAGAAAGCAGTTTACTCGAAAAGCAATGTGATTCGTTTGAAACCTTAACCATTATTCTTCTGCAAATGTTAGGTCTTTCAATTTTGTGAACTCAAGCTTTTACATTGTAATAAGCATCTCCGTCATTCTTTTTCTCTTGTTTGCTGTATTGACATGTGGTTGATTATAACCTTAAATTTTTGATTATAACAAACAAGTTAATTTTGTTTACAAACAATTGAATTTAAAGTGATTATAGTCTTCAAATATTCAATAATAAATTGACCGATCGTCATCAAAGATCTTAAAATACAAATATCAAAAAACGATCAAGATCAAGATTTTAAGACCCAAATTTCGAAATTAGATCAAATACTAGATTTCTTAGTTCAAATGTAAATAGAGATATAGTGCTCGCCTGGCAGAGCCTTTGTCTCATTGGGAGGTAGGGAGGGAGGGGGGTGTTTATAATTTTGGGGTTTTTTTTAAATAAGGTGAGTTCTTAGGACCCACCTCATGTGAGAGCATGAGGTCTGTCAGGCCTTTTTCAGGTTTGATAGAGTAGATTTATTCATGTAAATATATTAATACTTTGGTCTTGATCAATAAATGATAAAGGTTCAAAAATTACTGTGCATTAAAAGCTATTTTGATTATAAATTGCATAAAATGTTTTGATCAAAAGTAAAATTGATCTTCAAAATGATGTTTGAACTTATATCATATTTTAAAAACATTATNGCATTAAAAGCTATTTTGATTATAAATTGCATAAAATGTTTTGATCAAAAGTAAAATTGATCTTCAAAATGATGTTTGAACTTATATCATATTTTAAAAACATTATTTATCTTGAAAATTAGTTAAAAATACCTTCTAAAAGTTTACATTTGTCAACATATTCAAATTGGATCAAACGGGGTTAAAAATGAGAAAATCAGCTGAAACGATCAGCGTCCGGTCTGATCATGTGGATGTCCGGATGGTCGTCAGATCTCTTGAAAGTTTTGCAAAATCTTCCTCTATAAATTCGTAAAAGGCAGAAGTTCGATTGATGCAATGATCGGATTTTTTACCATTAGATTTCATATGCATAATGACTATTTTTGTCATTCGGATCCAAAGTCGACGTCTTGTTGGTTCTCCGGTTTGACAAAGTATTTTTACTTTTCGAACTCTATAAATATCCTCACTCTCTCCATTCTTCACAAGACTTTAAAGAGTACCAAAGTGAGATATATTTTGAGAGATTTCTTTAAACTTACATTTGCATTCGTTTTATTTATTTATTCATAACAAAAACTTTGATTATTGAACCAAA
>CAIGRO010132358.1:0-12499 GCA_903798355.1 Fraxinus baroniana
TTTTTAAGCAATAGTAAGGCGTAGATTCCTAGCATATAGTCAATACCTAGCTTATACTTGGCAACTGACACTCCACACAAACCATTTTTTTTTAACATGCATGGAATCAACATATTTTTTCAACAAAATCATTCACCGTATTTGAGATGAACTTACCGTATTAAGGTGAAGTTACTGGACTGAGATGAAGTCACCGTATTTAGATGAAGTTATCGGATTGAGATGAAGTCACCGTATATTCTCATATTTACCGGATTGAATTGCTCACCAGTTTGAGCACTTGTAAAACTGATTTCAGAGATTTTGGGACCACAAAATTGTTGTAATTGTCTTGATTTCTCTTCACGTGTACTTATTCTCTTTTTAGCTTACTTTCCACTCCAAGAAGTCTGTATATATATATATATATATATATATATATATATTATACATGGGTAATTGAAAGTATTACGAAAAAATCACTAGTTCATCATCTTTATTTTTAATTCATATCATCTTCAATATTAACTTGGTATCAGAGCCACAATGGTTAACACCAAATCAAATGATAATATCCAATCAGCTCAACCCACTGCAACTACTCTGATACCTTCAATGGTGGGAGGTAATCAACAGACATCACTTGGGATTAATCTCTTTCAAGTTACTCCTGTGAAGTTGGACAGAAACAACTTCCTTCTCTGGAAAAACATGGTTATGCCAATAATTAGAGGGCACAACCTTGATGGTTTCATTACAGGAGCAAAAATCTGTCCAGTTGAGTTTTTAGCTACTCAAACTACTAGTTCCACTGGCACTACTGTGGAAATGATTCCTAACACAAATTATATGAAGTGGATGTCCACTGACCAACTACTAATGGGCTGGTTATACTCCTCAATGATGCCAAAAATTTCTGTGAAGGTAATGGGGTCATCAAGCTCCTGTGAACTCTGGAATGTAGTCCAGCAAAGCTTCAGAGTCATGAACAAATCAAGGATAACCTTCCTTATCAGTGAACTTCAAAGGACCAGAAAAGGTTCCATGACAGTTGATCAATATCTCAACACCATAAAACAGCTAGCAGACAATTTAGAAATTGCTGAAAAATAGTTCCTCAAGCTGATCTTGTTACCCAAGTACTGGCTGGCTTAGATGAGGACGAAACTCCTATTGTAGTTCAAATTAACAGTAGAAAATTCATCTCTTGGCATAAATTGCAATTAGTGCTTATGACCTATGAAAGTAGAATTGAACATCTGAATGCCATGAAAAATAGTCTTGCCTTAGTAAACTTGAACCAATCATCAGCCAACTTTGTGCACAGATCAAGTGCAAATAGATGTGGAAGGTTCAGTTACAGTAGAAGAAGCTGCAACACCAGAGGTGGTAGAAACAAAGAAAGATGAGCAAGACCAACTAGTAGTAAGGGACCTTGTCAAATATGTGGAATGAGCAACCATCTAGTTGATAAATGTTTCAATCACTATGATGACAGATACATGGATTCTAAACCTAAGATGAACTATCAGAATAACTTATCAGGACCTGCAGCCCTTATTGCCTCGTCTAACACCGTTGCACACCCTGCTTGGTTTGCAGACTCTGGAGCAAGTCATCATGTAACTAGTGAGAAAGGAAATTTGTTGGTGTCACGTAAGTTTGGTGGTAAGGAAAGTCTCACTGTTGGAAATAGTAATAAGCTTCATATTTCCAACATTGGCACAAATCACTTGAGGACACTAAATAGCAAGTCACTGGCTCTAAAAATGTTATGTTTGTACCTAAAATTAAGAAAAACTTGATAAGTGTCTCAACTAACTGCTGATAATGATGTATTCACGGAATTTTACTCTGTTTTTTGTATTGTTAAGGATAAACTGTCGAAGAATGTGCTACTGGAAAGGAAGCTTAAGGATGGACTATATCAGTTTCAACCCCCAAGTCAAGATGAAAAGTCCTACTATCAAGAGTCCTTTATCTAAAATAAACTAACCTCCTTCATTTTTGCTGCTAAGTCTAAAGTGTCTGAGGCAATCGCCAAAAACGAGTATCAATTAAAACTTTGGCATATGAGACTTAGACATTTATCAAGTTCTGTAATGTCACAAGTTCTCAACTCATGTAATGAAAAGTTCAATTCTAATGAAATCAATCATTTCTGTGATGCCTGTCAGCTTGAAAAATCTCATTCCTTGCCCTTTAAACTTTCAAACTATAGAGCCTCATCTCTTCTTGAACCCATTCACATAGTTGTGTGGGGACCTGCACTCATTCAATATACTTTAGGTTTTAGGTATTACATAATCTTCATTGATGATCACACCAGATATAACTGGATCTATCCTATGAAAAGCAAATTTGAAGCTTTAACTCAATTTACTCAGTTTAAAAATCTAGTTGAAAACAAGTTTGAAAGAAAAATAAAGGCACTTCAATCTGATTGGGGATGTGAGTTTAGAACATTCACTAACTTAGCCCACCAATCTGGTATTGAAATGAAAATTTCATGTTGTCATACCTCAGCTCAAAATGGTAGAGCTGAAAGAAAATGTAGGCATATCATAGAGACTGGCTTAACTCTTCTAGCTCATTCTAGCTTACCTCTACACTATTTGTGGGAAACCTTTCACGCAACCACGTACCTTATTAATAGACTACCTACATCAATTCTCAATAAAAGATCACCCTATGAAACTCTACATCACCAACAAGTTAACTACAAGTCCTTTAAAGCCTTTAGATGTGCCTGTTTTCCATGCCTTAGGCCCTATCAAGATCATACGTTCAGCTTTCATTTCACCAAGTGTGTTTTTCTTGGTTTCACTAACTCGCATAAAGTTCACAAGTGTCTCAATCCTACTGGTACGATCTATATCTCAAGACATGTTGTTTTCAATGAGAATGTGTTTCCCTTCAAGTCTGGTTTTCTTGATAGAAAGAGTGACTTGCAAACCAAAGACACCATTATTCAGTATCTACCTTTCAACACCTTCCAAACCCTTGATCCAACACATTCAGCTGATATAGTCCCTCCTAATGTTTCTCCAACAAACAGGCCTTTTAGACTTCAACAGCTTGAAATGTCTGAGAATAAGATTCAATGAGTAAATGAAAATGAATTACAAAAAGATAATGGAAGTGGAATGATAAGAGAAGGTGATATTCAAATTGAAACTCAAGAAGGAATTGTAGGTGCTGGTGAAGAGTAAACTACTGAAGCAAATAGCGAGCAAAATCAGAATGCAGCAGAGTTGAACAGGGAGGACATTAACACCCTATGGTTACCAAAAACAAAGCAGGTATTTTCAAACCAAAAGTCTATTCAACTTAATGCCAAGAACATCGAACAATGCACAGTGATTTTGAACCTAATGTTGTGAATGAAGCTTTAGTAAGTAAGGACTAGAGAAATGCAATGACGGATGAATATAGAGCCCTCTTAAATAAAAAAAACCTGGAAGCCTGTACCACTGCTGCTCGGTCACAAAGTCATAGGAAACAAGTGGGTGTTTAGAGTTAAACGAGACATTGAAGGAAAGGTGATAAAGTACAAAGCAAGATTGGTTGCAAAGGGTTTTCTTCAGACTTCAGGAATTGACTATCATGAAACATTCAGCCCTATAATTAAAGCTGCTACCTTAAGAATTATCCTCACACTTGTAGTGTTAAAAGGCTGGAGCATCCAACAGGTAAATAATGCTTTTTTGAATGGCAAACTGAATGAAGAGGTGTACATGAGCCAATCTGAAGGTTTTGTAAATAAAGTTAATCCTAATTTTGTGTGCAAACTTGAAAAAGCTCTCTATGGATTGAAGCAAGCACTCAGGGCATGGTATGACAAGCTCAAGAAAACACTTCTAGAATGGAAGTTCATAAAGTCTAAGGCAGATTGTTCCTTGTCCTTCTACATGAATCAAAGGCAAGTAATTTTTGTTCTAGTATACGTTGATGATATAGTGATAACTGGTAATGATCACAAATTGTTGTACATCTTCATTGATGATCTGAACAAGCAGTTTGCACTAAAAGATTTGGGTGAGTTACATCAATTTCTGGGTATTGAAGTGAGAAGAGATGAGTCAGGAATGTATCTCACCCAAACTAAGTACATAAAAGACTTGTTAAAAAGGTTCAATCTTCAGCATCTCAAGCCTTGTGCAACTCCAATGTCCGTTAGCAAAATCATATCTAAAGATGAAGGAGAGAAAATGACCGATCCATCTCTGTACAGAAGTTCAATAGGAGGCTTACAATACTTGGCTCATACAAGACCTGCCATATCATTCTCTATGAACAAACTTAGCCGATTTCTGCAAAATCCTTCAGACATACACTGGAAAGCTATCAAAAGAGTTTTCAGATATAGAGGAACAATTGAACAAGGATTATGAATCCAAAGAAGTGAAAGAATAAGCATAACAGATTTTCTTGATGCTGATTGGGCCTCTTGCCTTGATGACAAGAGATCCACGGCTGGTTATTACATTTACTTGGGAAATACCTTGGTTGTTTGGTCCTCTAAGAAGCAACAAGTTGTGGCAAGGTCTAGCACCGAATCAGAATATAGAGCTTTTGCTCAAGCTGGTGTAGAAATAAGTTGGACTGAATCTCTACCTATGGAGATCAACTTGTGTCCTACTTCATTACCAACCTTATGGTGTGACAATCTCAGTGCTAGTGCATTGACTTTTAATCTTGTCTATCATGCTCAAACCAAACACATTGAGTTGAATATTCATTTTGTCTGGGACAAGGTTCTTGAATGGAAGCTAATGATTCAATATATCCCCTCATTAGACCAGATAGTTGACCTATTGACTAAGCCACTAGGTCAAACCAGGTTTTTGACTCTTAAAGACAAGCTTGGAGTAAAGGACTAAACTTCTGCTTGAAAAGGGGTGTTGAAATGTATATGTAATTGAAGTTACCATATTTGAGATGAACTTACTGTATTAAGGTAAAGTTGCAGATTAAGATGACCGGATTGATATGAAGCCACCATATTTAGATGAAGTCACCGTATATTCTCATACTTATCGGATTGAATTGCTCATCGGTTTGAGAACTTGTAAAACTGATTTCAGAGGTTTTGGGACCACAAAATTGTTGTAACTGTTTTGATTTCTCTTCACGTGTAATTATTCTCTTTTCAGCTTGCTCCCCACTCCAAGAAGTCTATATATATATATATATATATTGTACATTGCTAATTGAAAGTATTACGGAAAAATCACTGGTTCATCATCTTCATTCTTTATTCATATCATCTTCAATTTTAAGTGAAGTAGATAGTCCCTCTCGTGAGGTGGTTCATTTGACTACTTTCCATGGCTATCATGAGGTTTCGACACTTAGATAGGTTGAGGCATCATATATTAACAACTACTAGTAGAATTGGACCTTAAAAGACTTTGTAGACTGTGGCCCCTTTTTGCTACCGAAAGCTATTAACTTATTTTGAAATTCCTATTGCATTGTCCTCATTTAGGCTTTCTCCTTCAACTATTGGATATCCTTGTCGGAATCGGCCTTCTAATGCCTTTTCTACTCCAATAACAGGTTACCTTAGGTAGGTCCAAACTATGAATCGAGACCTCCTCGTGGTGAGAAGATTATTTTATTCGATATGAAACTCTCATAAATGGTATTACTCTATTAACCTTTAAACACTCTAGGGGCTCCATTGTCAACAGATCTCCAACCACATCCCTGTCAACCTATAAGTTACCTACACTCCTACACCAAGATCACCAAAAAGAGAATTTGCTAAGGTGATACTTTACAATCAAGTCAATTGTTGGTACAAAGTAATATACTAATTCGGATATGAAAGAGGTGGAAAGCAAAGATTTGACTAGAGTTTAAAGAATTGGAAACACTTACCTTTATCCACGTGCTTGTGTTAATGGGAGAGAACTCCTTAGAAAACAAGGATTGGGAGATGTTGGGTTTTGATACCCAATGAATCTCGGGCTATGATATAATTGTGGATTGAATTTCAAGGTATTGACCGTTGAGTGAAATTGTTACAAACAACTAAATCTAAAATCTCGACTCGAAAACAATATGGATCGCTAGAAGTAATTTAAGAAATTAATATTACTCACGGCTCATAAATATTTACTTATTGGATGACTTTGAATCTTCAACCATTTAACCATTTTATTGGTCTAACTAAAGCCTAATCTATCCTATTTATATGTTGCTCTTGACCTAGACAATTTTTGTGTGTGATTTGTGTATGAAAAATAGAAAAAGAATGACTGCTTGCTGGAGAGAAAAACATGTGCAATATGGAGAGAAAAATCAGTTTGCTTGTGTTCCAAAAGCCACTATCTTCCTCCTTTGTTTTTGGTCTTCATCTCGTTCTTCTTTCATTTTTTTTCTAGTGTCTTTGTGGTTTACAAATCAACACAGTAATCTTGTCCACTGTGGGTGAAATTGAGAAACAACCGAGGTAAATATTGGTTGTAGGTTGGAGCCATTTGGATTGGTTGTTTGGTAGAGAAAGATAACGTGAAATTGAGTTCGAAAATACCGCGAAAATTTATATCAGAACTTTAAGGTGGTGGATTTTGCTTGAAAAACTGACAAAAAATCTACCATAAAACCAGCAGAATCCAAGCAAAAAATAGATTGAAAAACTGTCTAGAAAACTCTCCAAAAACTGAGGCTGTTTTTATGATTTTTGACCACACCAGAAGGAGTTTAGTGAAATGGAGACAACCGACGTGACGTGCTGGTAGAGGCACACTAGAGTGGCTGACGTGTGAGGACATCTGGCAGCACATGAATCCCCCGTGCAGAGACTTTTGCAGGGACATAGGACATTTTCTCTGAAGTTGTCTTCTAACACATTGTTCCTAATATCATTTTTGACATTTTGGTGCTGTTTGTTTTTTGTTTTAGGTTATGCGGTAAAGTTTGGACAGATATATCCTTCATAGTTCGAGATTCGATTGTGGTTGATTAATTTCCGCAATTGTTGGAGACTTTACAAACTCAGATTGGTCTACTCTGGTATATATGCTTATCCCATTTAAATTTCAGTATCAACACATTATCATGTGGGGTGATAATAGGATTGAGGTTATCGTGTGGGGTAACCATTGCTTGTGCTAGAAATTTAGAAATTATTTGCCATAGTGGAATTGTTGGTTTTGATTGCAAGTTGGTAATTACTTTTGTGCTTTAATTGTCACTTAGTCACTGTGAGATTGCATTGCGTGATAATTTGGATTTTTTGTTAATGTACCTTCATATTGCATTAATTATTCTGTTAGAGCACCTAGACTTGACCTGAACATTCTCTTGATATTGAGATCTCAAGTCTCACAAAATCTTGGGAATCTAGAACAGTATATACTATAGCGTTTGGATTTTTTTGTGTGACCTATTTGTGCACTTTATTTGTTCTTTTTTCAAATTATCTTCATATTTCAAAGTCTGAATTTTCAATGAAAAATGTGATTTTTCAATTTGGCAATAAAAGATGAAAAAGATTTTGGTTCAACAAAAAGTTTCAAAAGTCATAGATGGAAAATTTCTTACAAATTTGACCTAAACACAAAAAGAAGAATATGATGAACTTGCTTACTCTTCAATTAGGATATTTTTAACAAACTTGTTCAAGATATCGTTAATTGTGATGAGAATGTGTATGAAATATAGAAAGCCATTGTTTTGCTTAATTTTATGTCCGATTCATATAAAGAGGTTAAGAATGCGATTAAGTATAGTATTGACACCTTAATATCCGAGATTGTCATTGATTCTCTTAGAAGTAACTAGAGGGAGATTAAAGGTGAAAAAGAGGATAAAAGGAGTGGTAAATTACATATGATGAGAAGTAGAATGAAGTTTAAGCAGATGAATTTAGGTAGAGCTCAAGACAGTAAAGTTTCAACTAGTGACTCGAGTGATGATGGTAGTAAGAAGAATGACAAGGGTTGGGACAAGTCTGGTGGCAAGCAGTGCTACAGTTGTGGTAAGTTTGAGCATTTTGTGAGGGATTATCCCAAGAAAAATGATAAGAAGGAGGGTAAGGTGAGAGACGGGGTGAGGCAAATGTGACTATATGGTTGAGTGATGACCCTAGTGAGGTTTAATGAAAGTGAACCTAGTTACTGCATGTACATCTGTGTGTAATTCTTTCTACATGTGTGTGATTACTTAATTCTATTGCGTGGTTATATATTACATTTCAATGTGTTTGATACGTGTATTTGCATGAATTTGATAACAATATGATTACTTGATGTAATATTTTTTGCACGCATAGTGGGTTGGGCTGCATTGACTGTAAGTGTGTTGAGTGTCTTTTTGGTAAGGTGGAGTATAGATGCCTAGAGGTATATTGGTGGTAAGTACCGGGGATGTTGAGTGTGATATTTGAATCACAAGTGAAAATGTGATTAAATGTTGGAATCTTTTATTTATGAAGATCCTGCATAGGTAGAGTGTGAGAGATAAATTTCTACAACTTATATTATGTGGAGACCCATTATCCACTTAGGTTGGAATAAGTGATGTGGTGTAAAGAATTATATCAATTAGACGTGTTTAGTGATTAGTCTAGTGAGCATGGTGGGCGATGAGAGGAGATATGTGTTCTCGAGGTACGATCAAAACAAAATGGGATAGGATAAGTGTAGTGATATCTTTTTTGTGGGGTCATTTGTGCATTTGTTGTATGTGTTTTGACCGTTTGTTGATTAACTTGGTGTTAATATATTGTTCTGTGTGAACTTGTTTTTGAAAAGATCAGTGTATTATCTTATGTTGTATCTTCATCATATGTTTATTTGATCTTGATTGTTTACTGTTATTGTCGGCTTTTACTTGGGTATTTTTAACCTTAGCCTTGATGAGTACATAGAGCATGTATGGTATGTGTTTCAGATCTGAAATAGGAGGTGAGGCTTGTGATCCCATATATAAGTCCAAATGCTCGACCTGAAAGTAATATAGACCGTTGGAAGTAGTTTAAGAAATTAATATTACTCAGGGCCCATATATATTTACCTATTGGATGGCTTTTAATCTTGATACATTTAACCATTTTATTGGTCCAACTAAAGTCTAACATATCCTATTTATATGTTGCTCTTGACCTAGCCGTTTTGTGTGTAATTTGTGTGTATGAAAAAGAGAAAAAATGGCTGATTGCTGGTGGGGAGAAAAATCAGTTTGCTTGTCATCCAAAAATCGATGTCTTCCTCATTCGTTTTTGGTCTCCATCTTGTTCTTCTTTCATTTTTTTTTTCTCATGCCTTTGTGACTTACAAATCAATGCCATAAATTTGTCCTTTGTGGGTGAGGTTGAGAAGCATTTGAGGTAAATATTAGTTGTTGGTTAGTGCCATTTGAATTTGTTGTTTGGTAAAGGTAATGTGAAATTGAGCTCGAAAACACTAATTTGAAAATCTTGGAGCGAGCTTCCACGGCTGGAGAAAACGTAACTCAACATTTCGTATTTTCATTGACTCACGTGACTTGTGTTGAGTGATAACAAGTTTCCTTAAGTTTATTTCTTTGTGCAATTAGGTTTCTTGTAGAAATCAATTCCATAAAATCTTTGTTAGGAGGAGATCAAACAATTAGCTCACTAATGATCAACAAAATATGTGTGAAATCATTAAACTACACGAACTAAAAAACAAAGTCTCAAGAATCTGTAATTATTTAACATAAACCTGAACTCAAATCAAAATATATATAAGAATCAAGAAACTACAATAATGTGAAATAACTTGCACGTCTTGATCAGAATATAAACCGAAGCAATAAGAACTGGAAAACTCAGCTTTTAATGGAGAAATATGCCCACAGGTAGTGTTTCTCAAGTTAGTGCCTCAATCTCACAAGAACAACCACAGTTGTTTGAATCAAGCCCCAAAAGGTAAGATTACAAAATATGAACACTCAGACAAACCCTATTTTATCAGAGATTCAAGATCTCTCTACCAAATTCTCGGTTCACACAAGAACAAACACCCAGACTATGAAATCACACAAGATATCAATAGTCAGTGTAGAATATTAGAAATCAAATGAGAGTATTTGATTTCTTAAGAAGAAGAAGAAGAAGAAGAAGAGATCGAGAGGAACGGCGCAGAGAAAGAAAAATGGAATAATCTCGAAGCCAAGTGTGAATCTCAAACCCTAGAAGACGGATTTATGGGAGTCTCCATAAGGTCCCCAATCCAATGGTGATGGAGGTTACACTGGGTGACATCCGGACCCTTCAGTCAAAAAAAGGTAAATAGAAAACACGGTTTCAATATTTCCACAAACACGTTTCTGCACCAATCTTATAAAACAGATTTGGGTAGTTAACTGGGCCTAAAAAAAAAGACTCAAGCTGGGCCAACTCATTTAGCCCAAAGGGCAATCGCATCATTCTGCCATTCCTTTCAATCTTAATCTCCATAAAATTACGCGCCGATTTCAAATAATTGACAATATAGTTTCTTAATTTTTAGGGATAGATAAAATAATTTTCTTTGGATAAACTCATAGTCTAACGTGATTGTTGATCCCTAAAGATATGATGATGTGGCAGTCGATATTGGAGGACTTATTTGATATTGGGTGATCTTTAACCATGCATCACTTGAGAAATACATTAGTGATAGTCCTTTCAGACAGTACATTTGAAAACAAAAAGGCTACATTCGATAAATATTACATCTTTGGATCAATAAGAAAAGTTATACAATAATAATTTAAATTATTTAATAGAACTCGTTGTTGCCTCCATTTTTTACCATCAAATGACGAGCTTATCATTCTCTTTAAATAAACTAAAATAAAAGAAAGAGTAACATAATAAAAAATAAGAAAAAAATTGTTAATAAAATTTCGTAACTTTTCAAAAAATAAAAATAAATTCCACTTGAAACAATTAAGTACATAATAACCCATAAAAAAGAATTTAGTAAAATATCCTCCAACTGAGCTTACCCACTCACCCACTGTGTCAACACTTACCCTAACCGCTCATCGTAATCCACCCCACCTGTGGCCAAACACTAGCACACCCTTTCGAGAGTGGTCGAGTTGGTGGAGCAGGTGAACGTGAAAACCGAATGTCACGAGTTCGAATCCCCCGTCAACATTTACTCGGTCGAGCCCATCGCACCGGGATTGCCTAGTGCAGTTTACTTCGCTGTATGGCTTGCATGCTATTGCACATAAGACGTGGTTTACCCAATGTACACTCATAGTGATTGGGGCTACGCTGGCAGGTATTAGCTGCGGATTCCTACGTCATCCAAAAAAAAAAAAACCAAGAATGATATTGTACAAAATAATTGACTCCCTTTTTTTAAAAAAAAAAATGTTAATAATGGATTGGTTTCCTTTTTTCTCATAATGCCGACAATTTAATTAAGCTCTTGTTTGGTCTTCATTATTTTCAAAATATTTTTTTTTCTTATTTTCAATCACATTTTTCAATATTAATATTACATGAAAATTCAAAAAAGTTCCAAGGCTCAAACAGACGCTAAATCAGCATGACAATGAACAAAAAAAAAGATCTCATTTATTTAATTATTAGAACGCTAATTTAACTATGTTTGACAACTGTAGAAGCGGTGGTCGAGCATTTGGTGGAATGAAGACAAGGTTTTATGCTTGGAAAGTTCGTTCCGCGCTCTCTATATCATATTTTTAGAGGTTTCCATTAATCTTTAGTATTCGTGTTCGCTAAATTTCATCAAGCGTTGCTATCGCAGGCTGCGGTGGACTAAACATTTTTTCGTGAACCAACAATTTCAGTTGAGTTGCGTTACGAGCCTAGGCTAGGGTGAGACTTCGAAAGCTTCTGAAAGTGTATAGCTAGTCCCACGAGAAGATAAAAACAAAAATAAAGGGGAATTGATTCGTAATACGAATCGCATATGTTATTCGATAGATGAATAGGCATTGATCTTTTCTAGAAAAAAATTTATTTATATATTTCACCTATATTGATACGTGCACTTTCTTATTTTATTTTTATTTTTTACTAGAAATCCAAATATTTGATTAATAAAGAGCGGTAGCATATAAATTGTGTTTGACTCGCCAATTGGTATATGTATGTATGTATGTATGTATGTATGTATGTATGTATGTATGTATATATGTATATGTGTATGCGCGCGCATGTGTGTGTGTGTTACCTTTTTGCCTTTTAATAGGTATTTAATTATTTTAAGCAAAATTTATTTTTATTTTTGAATATTTATAAAACTCCATTCCATTTGCAATTTAATCTTATTTTTCTTCAATTTTTGCATATTTAAAATGAGGATTTCAGCATTTAATGATCAAAATGTAAGGAATAACAAGCTTGCTACATAACTGAAATGTCAGGTGGATTATGTTTAAAAATAGGTTGAAGATACACTTGTTACATTTTAAAAAAGGGAAATTACAATAATTCGGGTCTTTAAAAAATGAAATTCAAAAATCAGGAACTAAGTTTCATTATTCAAAAATCAGATAATATATTAAAACTCTAACCCTA
>CAIGRO010132361.1:0-14805 GCA_903798355.1 Fraxinus baroniana
GATGGCAAATCCCATTGTTCAAACAAGAAAATAAAGGGCACAAAACAACAATCTGTTTGACTGTAAAAAATTTAGTCATGCTGCTCCTTGGAAGTTAAAAAGAAAATAGATTGGTAATAATTAGTTGTTAGGTTGATTTTATCAAATATTACGTAATATGGGAATGTAACATCTAAAAAGAAAAAACAAAAAAAACCCCCGCAGTGTCTCCGTGAGGCACGATGTCTCCATGCTAGATAGAGACACCGCTCATGTTTCCATCTAGCATAGAGACACACGGTGTCCTCGTTCTAGACGGAGACGGTTCTAGATGGAGACACTGCTCGTGTCTCCATGCTAAGTGTACACGGAGACACGGATGTGTTTCTACACAGAGACATTATAAAAATAATCATATCTCCTTGTTCACTTCCTTTTCCCCAAAGGCAATGGTCACAAACACAAACGTCTAGCCATGACACACGTGACAGATCAGAAAAACATGAATATGAGATGAATTTTATTTACCTTGACATCCATCACCCCCTTTCAATAATGATTCATAATCAAATGCCACCAGCTTTGGCCGCTTCCTCTTTGTCTTAGGTCCAAACACTTCCTCTGTGTCGAGAAGGTGAACCTTTGTTTTCTGGAGAATCAAAGAAAATCTTGAAATCAGCTACAAAAAGATGTAAGACAAAACTCTTAAAAAAAAAAAAAAAAAAAAAAACCTACCACCATATCCTCTATTCATAGGGTAAATGGCAGGGATTGAGATTCAATTTGCACAATTGCCGGCTACTGGTATGCGTTTTCCTGTCAGTATGCCAAAAATATGGAGTCTTCATTACAACATATTAGCTCATTTATAACTTGCGAAAAATGCTATCTATCATATTCTATACCATTTTTTTTAATACTATTGTAGGTGGTGTTATTAAAAGTCCCAACTATATTACAACATTTTTTGAATGCTATTATAAAGTGTTATANGTGTTATAAAAAACTTTAAAATAGCTTTCTATTATTGTCATAATTTCAGTATATAAGCCCCTGTTGGACCCACATTATTTTTTTCATTCTCATTCTTCTACTCATTTTCAACCACACATTCTTCAATAAAATAATATTTTCCATCACATCAATAACTTTTCCTTCTTTTTCAACTACATATTCATGTAGTGTAGTGGAGTTTTTTTAACATTTTCTCATTTTAATATGCAACAAACACACTCTTATAGCATTCTTTTCGTGTACTCCTTTTTATTTTAATAACATTCTTTTCCATTATAATTTTGGTTTTAATAGCATTTTTTAATTGGCATAGTTACATATTCAATAGCATTCATTTTTCATCATAATTTTAAAATTTATAGCATTTGTTGAATGCAATACATATACTTTCAACAACATTTCTTGATTGTAATATATACATATTAAATAGCATTCATGATATGAATAACAATAATCTGGCCAATATTAAATATTCTTGAACTCTTGTAACATGTTTTGAGAAGACATCCAACCAATGATGCATTTAAGTCTGAAAATTAACAAAATTAAACAACTTGTTAGATATAAAAATAATGTAAAGTAAAAAAGTAAAAACCAAAAACTCTAATTAGAGATCGAAAATATTATTATACAAAATAATGTGAATGGTCAAAACTCTAATCAGTGACTCGACATATAAGCATACAATTAAACTGTAAACAAATGTGTCTATATCAAGAAGAATAATAATTTGAGTAGAGATTTATTGTGCTGCCACAATATTCAAAGTTGCCTGAAATGAAGCAGCAAGTCAGGAATCTCTCAAGTTCTCTAGCTGGAAACAACCTTACTCATTAACCAATTAAAGATCTTGAAATAATTATCTCCAGATTGTTAATTAAATTTTAATTTACCTTGCTGATAAGTTTTAGCAGACTCTTGGGTCTAGAACTGTTGGGAATCCCATATTGAATGAACCCTTGGAAGAAAAAACCATTCAAACATCTAAAAAAGCACATCCATAATCCATAAGTGCAAAAATTAATAGATAAAAGAAAAATAGAGAACAATTTAAAAGTCTATATACATGCATGATAGAAGCATTGTACATGTTGAGTCAGAAATCCAACTTCTATTGATGATTCAAGATTCTCAAGTCTACCTTCTGAAGACCGTTCATCAATCCCCTGAGCTTTCCAAAAAACATAGAGAACAATACACAGATTTTATCATTAATAAGCATATCTATAAGCCTTGCGGAGTGTTGAAAAGTAATAGTAAATTAATTGATAGTTAGCTTGGTTCTTACTTTAACTTCTGAAATGAAGTAACCAGCTCGAGTGTTACATTCATTTGGGATCCATAGAGCTTGATGTGAATCTAACCCAAATGTTGGGCTGAGCTACAGTCACACAATGGAAATTTGGACTTTTCCAAAGGGCGAAAATGGTTATAGACGCTCCTACACGATAACTATGAATGAATGGGATCTAATGCATATGGTCACGTTCAATTCCCTCTGCAATGACCATTCAATTATTAGAGATGTGCAAGCAAGAGTTAAGAAATGGCCCAGATAAGCAGTATTTTTGGTAAAGAATATCAAACCCAGCACTCACATAAGCACCGTTGATACAAGTACTCAGAAATAAATCCCACTTGAAACCATGAATCTACATTAAGCAAAATAGGCACGAATAAGCTTTTTTTACTACAATTCCACACCATTCAAGCTCCCAAAAACTGATTCTAAACTTTATAATATACAACAAAACATAAGAAGAAATTCCCATCAACAAATTTTTGCTATATGGTGGAACTGGACACTGGCTGGGCGAGTTTTGTATAACTTTAGATCTCCAGTTCTCAATTGTAATTATCACCAAACTGTAAGCCCCATAATAGGGAAATTCGTCATGTATAAAAGCATAAGACTAAACCATTAGAAGGAGGATACATTCAAAGAAACAATTTAGAACTACAATAAATTTTCGCCTGCCAAAAACAGAAATTGATCCATTGAACATCCTTGCTGGAAGATCTAATACAAAAGAAAGTTTGTCAATCATTTAACAAAGAATAATAACAAACAAGACAACGCATTTTCATACAAAACAATAAACAAAAACCGAACCCAGATAACCAAATCCGACACACGCACAATATCAAACCATGGCTACCTCTATTGCTATAAAGTGAGCCGCCACAGCTACCTCCACCATAACCACCGGCACCACCACCATATCCACTGGAACCACCTTCGTAACCTTCGGTATTACCGCCATCTAAACCTAATTTGAGAAACACTATAGTAGGAATGAGAATTGAATTTAAAAATAAAATTGACAGGGCCAAAAGGAAAAAAAAAGGAAATAGATTAAAACTAAAAACAAAAAAATCAATATCAACAAATTCTACTAAAATCGCCTAGAATTCGCATATTGCAAAAAATAGAAACCCGCTCAAAACATATTGAAATCTATTAGAAGAATTGAACTAAAAGCAAGACAAGCATAAATTAAATACAAGAATTCAGCTAAAAGTAGAAAAAATTATAATTTCATTACTAAAATTTGGAAATCACCAACCTTTTGATTATTAGAAAGGTATTAGAAGGATTAGTTGTACCTTATAGAATCAAATGATTTAGCAGCATTGGAAGTATTGAACTTCACGGGAATTACATTGTTCAATTAGAACTAAAATATGCAGAACAACAAGGTTATAGTATATTTCACATTTTTTTTTTTGGATAAGGTTAGTATATTTCACATTAAAGCTACACATTCTTAAAAATTACCAGAAGTATCAAGGATGGCCATGGCGTTCTCTTCTAATCCTCTGGTGGGTGCTCCGCCTACTACCCTCTTTCAATTCAGCACCAAGCGCATTCAGTGAAAGGAGAAAAAAAAAACACCACCAGAAATATACAAACAACCTAATTCCAGTTTAAAGACAATACTTCATTTTTCTCCCTTACACTTAATTACTTAAATGAACTTAAATCAATAAAAAACCCAAAACGATTTTCTAAGTGACGAACCAACAAACAAAATCAACAGCAACTTTTCAGTGCTTTCCTCATAGTTTACAAGTTAGCAAATCCAATCATATAAACATGATTTTTTTTTTATAAAATGATAAAATCCACTTGGAAAGCATGAACGAGAATAAAATTCAATAAACATTGCTGCCTAACCTAGTATTGGGTGTATGTCATTATTATGTTGTGTTCTTGAAATGGATCCAAAACATCATTGAAAACATATAAAAATCACCAAAAGCATCATCACTTCAGAGTTATCAATACAACATGTTAGAAATATGGATTCCCATAAATGAAGCAAGAAAAAAGAAGGTCTAGCATACATGGTAGAGAGCTTTTTTGTTTTTTGTCGTTAGATAGGTGGAGGTGACTCCAAATTTCAAAATTTACTGGAAACCGTCAAACAAATAAAACTGCTGCATCAAAATGTGAAAAAATAGTCTGCTCTACTCATTTGAATAAGCAGCACATTTTTGCAACAACTTAGTAGTCTTAAATTTCATTACAAAATTTAATATGTTCCAATAGTCCTAAATTGCAAAACTAAAAGGCATTTAATTCTGGCAGTCTTTACCCACAGAGGCAATCTCTACCACTAACACCAGATGATCCATCTGAAGAGCTGCAGGAACAAAAGATGCCATCATCCTCCAGAAGCCTTTTTATTCCTCTCAGAAAGATATCTTGAAGTAGTTAAGAACTACAAGAAGAAAGAGGGAATGTAGAGATACAAAACTTGCGAAACTACGGAAAAACATCAACTATGCCACCAAGCAATGTTGTGACTCATAGTTAAAAATGGAGGACAAGAATTCTTGATGGGAAAGAGTTGCCAAGGTCAGAAAAATTATATAAAAAATCAGTTATAAAAATAATGTACACAACAATAAAGCATGAGTAATTTTCATGGATAGTTCGCTTTATAAAGGAGTAGGGTGTTGATTTCCATTTATTCACCCACTCAGGAAGTTCAAAGTCAACTGAACTTCCAATCTCATCCACCAGTTTATTGAATACTTGGCCAATGCCACTACACTCAGCATTCTAGTCATAGATAAATTAAAACATAGATAAGATAATATCACAATGAAAGACAAATGGATACACATAAACAGAAGTTTTTGAGATTACAATCAGCCTGCAGAAGTTTTTGAGAACCAGCTGATGCTCTTCTTCGATGATAGCCGACTTCAAATGGATCCATTCTCTGCAAAATTCCAATTCAAATAATCACAAAAAACAATTACTACATAACCCAATCAATATATAATTGATACTTATGATAAGACTTTAACCTGCTGAATGAAACCATATTTAAATATGGGCTTATTTTCGTCCACTAAGACTAAGAAAAGTTGTAGTGTAAAATCCTTTGCAACCTGTGGCAAAGGTGAAATGCACATACTCGTATACACTATCCACAAACATAAAAATTTATATTAGATCAACAACATCTGCAATAAAACTTCAAAGCAGTCTATCAAAATATCACTAATTTAAAACATGGACCAAACTTTTATCAGAAGAACGCCCTTCATGTTATTTCATGTTCGGAGCTATCTGTTCACAAAATGAGGAGACTCCCTCCCTAGGTAATCATCAACACTGCATTTCGGAATCCATTTCTTTTACCTATGTCAGAAAGTGTGCTCATCTTCACAAAGAAAATTCAATTCAAACAATAACCACCACAAACTTATTTTGCAATTATTCCAAATTGACGAACTTCCTAAAATCACCAATCAACAGAAACTCAACAAAACAAATACGAAAGCACATAGGAGAACTAAAATCTAAAAATACATCTAGAAAAAATGGAAGAAACAAAACAAAGAGAATCGAATATGCTATTAGTTGATTTCAAATAACTCACCAACTTGTCTTACCCTGACACGGTTTGTCGTTCCAACTTGTTCCACCTTTTGCACAAATTGATCGAAGGAATAGTAGGGGATCAAAAGTGAATGCCATTCAGCATATAGGCTAAGAAGGAGCCGCAGATCATTAACCTGGAAAAATGTTGTTAATATGCTTGAAAGGCGAAGGACTCATCAGTGACCTGGAAAAATGTTGTTAATATGCGTTTTCCACATATTTATGTTGATATACGCACTCTAATGTTGCCATATTAACTTCCATTGTTTGATTTATTCAGGCAATGAGGCTCGAAAATGGATTATACCTTTTTCATGGAAGAGCGTCTATGGACCCCCCGCAGATGTTTCTCTCTTTTAAGTTGCCGCTGTAGATTTCAGAGAAACGCAGACTGATTGTTCTGCTTTTCTGCCCGTTATTCATTTGGCGTCTTTGTCTATAACTGATAATGACGATGTAGCACTTTCAACCATTTCTTTCGAAGTATTCTCCATCAACACGCTGGCGTTTCGATCTCCGGGACGCCCATTTGAACTCACAGCAGCCACCACCACTGGAGGAGCTGCCACTTTTTGTGCAAACCGTGGAAAGACTCTGGGTACCACAGAGAGCGAATTATTCTGCATAAAATCACACTCAAAATCGGATAAAGATTTGAATTTTATGCATTTTACAAAGTGGGTATTCTTATTTCTCAAATCTGGTCAGAACTCGAACGGGAAAAAAACCAATTGGATTAGGGTTTAAATTATTAGAAAATTGCTTCCATTTACGGTGAACATAGTGTCAGAAAATATGAAAAAATCAAGAAGAGTACTTGAAGAAAAATGGAGGAAGAAAATGTTAAAAACTCGTATAGAAGACGGTTGGGGGAAGACATCCAAGTTCTTGCGGGCCGGTGTAGGCGGCGGCGACGACGGCAGGAAGGAAACCCCTTGATTTTTCAATTTTTATCTTTAACACAATGCCTCTCAAACAGGACGATTTCTCGAACCACAAGAGCAAAATGAACACTACACCATAAAAGCAAAACAAACGCTCATCCCATGAACAAATTTTATTGAAGATTTGTTCAAAGGAAACCAGATCTAGAAAGAGGAGTTTTTCACATGTAGAAAGTGAGAGAAAAATCAGATAATGAATGTTCTGGAAACGAAGACCTCTTTTTTTAGACCCCATCCACTTTCAAACGGCTGAAGGTAGCCGTCTCGAGCGCAAGGGAGCCGGCTCGGGAGAAGATGCGGCTTGTGAACAGTAACCTGAATCCCTCTCTTTTATATATAGGTTAGATGTAATTGGCAATTTTATGAACAAAATGACTAAAATTGATAGATTGTAAAAAGTCAAGGAGTTATGCACAAATTGTCAAGAGTATGTTTTCAGGTCTAGGGTTTCGAGAATGGGAAAAGAAGGAAAAACAGCGCGAATTTTATCTAGACTATCGTCAAGGTTTTGCTCGAGCTACAAAAACAGAAATATCGTTGCTAGACTATTGCCCCTTCTTCGTTCGACTGTCGTTGAGCCCTCATTCGAGCGACAATGTTATCTGAACAAATTTTAATTCGATTTTTAAAGGATTTTCCCCTGCCCATTCATTTTATAACCTACCTATAAATACTCTAAAGCCACAGAACGCCTTTTCCTAAAGTTGAATATTGAGCAAACACGGTATTTTCATATTCTCTCCATTCCTTGAAGTTTTCAACCTTCATTATTAATTGAGATCTATTCTTAGTGGCGAAAAACATCAGTTTCCCAATCTAAATACCAAATTGCTACTTTCTTCGCATATGTCAGAGTTGCTGAAGGTCAAGGGAAGGTAACTGGAGTTCCAGTTGGTGAAGAACATGGTGTTCTTCGTCGATCCACAAGAGATAGACGATTCCACAAAGTTAGAAGTTGTTGTAGGAGACTAGAATTCAGAAGAGCTTTTGAAATTGCAATTGGAATTGATGCAGGAGCACATAATTCAGGAAAGCTGTCGAAATTGTAGTCAGGAGATCAAATAATACGTGTCGTCGTCTAATCTGGTAGACTGTAAGTTAAAAATATCGTTTATAGTGGATATTTGACTAGCAAAGTACATGAAGTTTTTACTCAATTGGAGTTTCTTCGTATCATCCTTGTATTATATATTGCTTACTATATTTGCGGTATTTAAACATAGGAAAAATTGATTTGCATGCTTAATCATCTAGAATAATAATTTAATTAGTGACTTGTTGCTGATTAAATATAAACATAATTTTAATTCTGCATTAATACTTATTCACCCCCTTTTAGGTATTGTTAGGGTCAAACTACGTAACTTTCAATTTGCATTTTCCAAGGAACAAAAAATAAATGTCAACTGTTTTTGTTCTCGAAAGTGTAAATGGTTGCCATGAATTTGAAATCCCATTATATTCTAAAGTTCTAAATTGAAATTTCCTACAAACCTCAAATTTTTAACTAAAATATATTCCTATGTGCATACAGATTTACGAAGTGTGAGTTTATTTCTATTTTGAATCCTACAAACTAAATAAACTTGGTTCTTGCAGATAATTAACTTGACTCAAGCAAACAGCCGAGGCCAAATATGCTATTTCTCGACGGTGAAAGAGCTCCCTTATAACCTAGCTGCACCTTTATGGGTGTAACAAAATTTCAGTATGTATATTTGCATCCCTTGAACCCCATACCCCCCTAAACATTTCCCTCACCTCTGCAAAGTAAAATCGCATTCACATTCCTGATTAGTTTTAATGCTCTTTTAAATATTGTTGATTGGGATTTTTGGCTCGCCACCTTCAAGTGTCATCAGGGACGGATCCAGCACCTGGTCAACCCCTGCGGTCGCCAGTGCTGGGTCCGGCGGAAGGTGTAGGTTCCCTCTGCAAAGTTGCCGTCTGCCGGGAAGAAAAAGAACTGAAGAAGAGCAGCTGAAATTTTTTCCCCCCTTTCTTATGTTTTCATTTTTTTTGGGCCTTATTTAAAAAAAAGGCCCAACCCAATTAACCGATTTTGCTTGGAATTGAAACTTGTAAGTCATCCATTAGCCCGCACAACAAAACCAATTAACCATTCCTGTGGTTCAGATAGGGGAAGACGAGTGACGAGGGTGAAGCAAAATTCCTGTGTCTCAGTCAGTTCGCTATCGGTCGAGGCGAAGGAGGAGATGAGGAAGAGGGAGGAGTTGCAGTCAATGAAGCGGATGGAGGCGAAAATGAAGAGATTGGAGAAGTTGAAAAATAGACGAGTCACGAGTGGTGAAAGAAAAAGTTGATACGGAGGAAAATTCTTGTGGAGATAATAATAATTGTGAAATTAATGAGATGCCATTATCGCAAGGATCAATTGGATCACATGGAAGTGGTTCTTCAGGAATTACAGATTTTCATAATCCACGTTCAGAGCTGTGTTTTGCTCTTTTTTGTGCTTATTTTCTTTGATTGATGGATTTTTATGGATTACTTAATCTGTGATATATGTAAATTGTGCTATATTTTGCTTAATTACTTCTTGATTGTTATAACATATCAGATTCTCTTACATAAATATTTTGTGTTTTTTGCTAGATCTCTGTAGAAAAAGTCGGATTAGGAAAGGATAAAGCAGCTGTAGTCAAGTTTAAGTCTTTCAGTAAATTTAGGAATGACTTGAGCAGAGTAGAGATAATGGAACCCAAACAGACAGAATATAGTTTCTGAAGTGATGGTAACATGTTTTATGTGGTTTTGCCCATATTTAGCTTCTTTGAATTAATATTGCATTAATTCTTGCATGTTAAGAATTTAAGTGTTTGAGATAATAAAAACTTGAGAGTTGTTTTATTGAATAAGAGAGTTGGCTTTAAATAGCCTTTACAGCAACTGAAATTCGAAAAATATGCAGCCTACACAATAGCTTTCCAAACATGTGGTAAACTAGCAAAAGAACATGTCAAAAATAACAAACTATCCCTTAACAATAGGGATTTATTAATCCTAACTACACAACTTAAAACATAATGCAACTACTTTTAAAAATGCAATCAATTACCGAACAGGTGGTGAAAATTGGATTCAGGGAACAAGACTTGTTTTGGTGTGTTTATATAATTTTTAATATTATGTAATTAAATATTAATAACCGAACTCGCTTTACGATCGTTGACTGTTGACGTTGATCGGTCAACGTCCGCCCGGGCTGAACTTCGAGGCTGGGTTTGCCACTGTGTGTCATTCCACTTCATAATCATCTGGGAATGACGGTTTTCAGTGAGCTTCGCTAAGGAATCATGTATATAAAGTCTTACGACTGGGCAAATGAGGTGGATAAGAACCCTGATGGCACAATAGTGGATACTAATACTACAAAAAGTATGTTCTTTAAAATTATTGGCTTATTAGTACATTATTAATTCATTGCTAATTTTGCTATAATTTTTTTATTGTCATTGTTGACCCCAAAAAATGTTGCTAACAGATGCCGGGCTCACTCGTGCATGCGCAAGCCAAATCCAACACGTTAGTGCCGATTGACGGTCAGAATAGCTCCAGAGATTGAACGTGGGAGGGGTTCAACGACACATGACATTACCGTTCGGGCTCCGACGAGATAAACAGAACATGATTGTATAAGAAACCAATTGATAAAAAACAAGATTTGTAGTTGAAATATACTAGTAGATTAGAGAATAATATAGCTCCAAGTATTTAGAGTTTCATTAGCATTTTAATTATTACATGGTGGGTGTATTTATAGTATTACAATCAAATGGTGACCTTTAGATCAATTTACACGTGACCTCATCTCCTCGACCAAGACATCAAATCTTAGCCATCAAGTTGACTCTACTAGTTTAACAGGGCTTTAAATGCTCTTACACTGACAAGACAGGACACAAATATACTTTTCTTAAAGGTCGCATCAATCATTCAAATAAAGATCTTCATCATTAACAAATCTACGCACGTGGGCCGTCGCCAGCTAAAGAGCCTCGGATCCATAGTACCTCGAAAGTGGCAGGGCCTCGGCTACAATGATGACTTCAGATAGTAGGCCTCGGAATAGCGTTGGGCCTCGGAAAAGATCCTACGGTTTAGTTATGATGCTATGTGGCAGCTCTTTATATATAGGTCGTAACAATAGTCCCCCAAGTCCATGTGTGATTATTTATGTCGTGCGTGGATTTTAGTAGTAAAGTTATAAAATTTTAAGATTCGTGGTGTGACATTAGTCCTTCAAGTCTAGGCATAGATATTCATACTGTGCGTGGAATTTAAAAAATTATTTTAGCCTACCTTTTGCAACAAAAATATCCTTTGAAGTCGAGGCATGTTCACAATTGAACTGGCCGAGATTGAATTTCTTTGAAGCAGAGGCGTGTTCGTAATTGAACTGGTCGAATCTGAATTTGTTTGAAGCAGAGGCTCTAGAAGGGAAAATCTAAATACTGAAGCGGTGGGAGTCGAAGCTGAAGGGGATTTGTAAATTAATTATTATGGATATCGGTGCCTGTGATTTGACAATTTCGCATGTTTTCAAGGTGGGCTGCTTGCATTGAAACGACTTCCAATAGACGTACAGCCGTTGGCATTTAATACGCAATGATGGCTGATTATTAGCGTGCGTGATTTTGGGGGAAGACATTCAAGCGTCGTGCCCCATTCGTGGAAAGCACGCACAAATCTGAGGCATTGAAAATACAAAACCGTTTGAATTTTACGGCTTAGATCGATAGGAGCTGGACGCCTCAGATCGACTGGGCCTTGATTCAATGGCCAGGATTGAATCTTCACTTGGTATAAATGCCAGAACCACGACATTCCACTGCTTTACTTTTGCGAAATATTCATCAAATCCTCTGAAGTTTTCTTGCTACCAAAGAATCTTCCGATCATTCTTTTCCGGCGAGCTATTCGAATCTTTGTCACCTTAGGTATTTTCCAGTGTGAAGGAGGGTCTTCTCAACTTTTCATTAACTATCTTGCGAATTGTTATTTTTTCTCTTCATTCATTATGTCTGCTAAGGCATCTACAACCATTACAGTCGCTAGGTGTGGAGAGGAGTCAGTGTTGGGGGCCTCGGGTGAGCGGTATAGCTTGACCAAAGAGCATATAGATTACGAGGCGGACTGGGGGGCAGCAAAAATCCCTTCTTGCATCACTTCTTCCAAATTAGCCGAACTTAGGGAAACATATCATATACCTTATTACATAGAATTGATAGCCCCTGAGCCTCATAAGCGAGCCTGCTTCCCGAGGTCGGGATGCGTAGCTTTTAGCGAATACCTGTTAAAAGCGGGTGCACGTCTACCTCTGTACCCCTTCTTTAGGGCAGTGGTAAGGACGTTCATGCTATCCCCTACCCAACTTTTACCAAACAGGTGGAGTCAGGTAGTTGGGACATACTTCCTGTGGAATGAAGTATCCCTAGGTGAGGACATGCCTCTACATGTTGTAGGAAAAGACGACTCCAAGGGGTGGTACTACATTACCCCTTGGGGATCCCACTCACCCTTTATAGTTGGGCTCAACTTCTCTATCAAGGGATGGAAGGAGTCTTAGTTCTGGGTTGGGAACAGGTGGCAGATGGTTGAAGGAGACGCCGTCCCAGCCTGTACTGTGTCTACCCAGTACTATGAAGCCTGTGAGTGTTGCCTTACAGTTTTGATATTCATGTTAAGTCTCCTGGGACTGGCCCTTTTGCTTGTTTATTTGCAGATTCCAGCACTAGGTACGAGCTTTCCGAGGCTGAGTGGGGCGTCATTGAAGATACTTTTAAGCGGTCTCCAAGGCCTCGAAGCTTGGCCTACTTCTAGAAAGAAACCAATACTTCCTTAATTTTGAACTGATGGCCCCCAAGGGTAAGAGGTTACAGTGCTAACTTCAGTAGTTTACATGGCTTCGGTAGTAAATTTTTTATTGATAGTTGTAGATAAATTCGCCAAGAAGGAGTACCATTTGCCAGATATGGCTATTATCATGAGGGCCACTGGCATTGCAGGCACTAAGGCTCTGAAGCCTTCTTCTTCTGGGGTAAAATATGGAAAGAGAGCAGGGGAGGAGGCCCTGAAAGAGGCCATAAAGGAGGCTCCTAGAAAGGACCAACCTAGAGCTGATAAAGGCAAATGGGTGGCAGATGAGCCTCAGAAGAAGAGGAAACTGGCCCACACAAGCGGGTCTTCTGTAAATTTCGGGCCCATGGTGAAAAAGGAGCTTCCAAGCAGCCAAAACTTCTACAATCCTCAATCGATGCTACCAAGGGGGTACTGGTTCGGAAGGCCAGGGAGGAGGTGAAGAAGGACAAATTACCAGCCTCTGAGGCTAAAAAGAAGGCCCCAGTTGAAAGAACCCCAAGGAAGTCTGAGAACTTCCTAGGAGGCAGGGACGATAAAATAGCCCCTGTAATGGTTGAGATGCTGCCGCCTGAGGAGAGGGGCACCACCAAAGCGTTCCACAAATTCTGGAATGAGAGGTAGCAGAATTACATAGCTACCTGCGAAGCAGTAGAAAAAGGTGGAAATCTCCAATAACCACTAGAAGATTACTGCTGAGGCTTTAGAAAAGGTGAACTTGGAGCTTGTTGGGTATAAGGAATCTAACAATTTCATAGAGGAGCAAATAAGGTAGTACACCTAGGAAGTGAAGAAGTATGAGGCTGATGAGGTGGGCGAGATCGCGGTGAAGAATTACATTGCAAACTTTCATCTCACCAAGGAGTATCGTCGCTTCGCCCTTTATTGGAGGAGGGTTGCCTATAATGAGATGATTGAGAGAGCTGAGGAACTTTATCCTGAATTGGATGTTTCTGAACTTAAGCAGAATTTCTCGAAGAAGAGGTTTCTCAAACCCCAGCTGAAGAGGACAAGGTTGTCGGAGTGGACGATGAGGATGAGGCCCCTGAAGAAGCTCATCTACCCCTCCCAGCAGAAGCTTCTACTGCCGAGGCTCCAGCCCCTTCTGATGTTCCTGCCAATGAGGCTCAAGCTCCCCCACCTCCTAGTTCCAACTAGTTATACATCTTTTGTATTTTCTCAGGCACCCTTATGTAATTACATCTTCAATTAATGAACGAAATTCACATTGTCTGCATTTTGCTGTTTTTCCTTCCAAGTAATTGGCCTTCAGCAATGTACTTGTCGTAACAAATTATAAAACATGTTATTTGAGCCTCTACTGGGGTAAACTCCCATAAATAAATGGGGCTTCAATTCTGAGCTTTTAGTTAAAATGTTTTGAACGTTGAATGGATCGTTTGAACTTACAATATATTAACTTGAATAACTTGAAACGTCTTAACTTAACTGTAACTAGTCAACCAACTTCATGAGGCGCTTTTAAATCTTTAAATGCTCCCATAATTAAATGAGACATGTTTTGTGCGCTTTGGAGTTCAAGCGAGGTTGTCCCCCTTTTGGGAATCCAACCTCTCTTCCGAAGCGTCCACACTTCCTTGCTTGGAGGATAGTTCATCCAAGCAAAGGCTTCTCCCTTGATGTTCAGCCTCGTCAAAGGGAGGCATGTGTTGTACGCTTCGGATTCAAGCGAGGTTGTTCCTTTTGGAATCCAACCTCTCCTCCAAGGTGCCCACGCTTCCGTGCTTGAAGGATGGTTCATCCAAGCAAAGGCTTCTTCCTTGGCGTTCAGCCTCGCCAAAGAGAGGCATGTGTTGTAAGCTTCGAAGTTCAGGCGAGGTGGTTCCTTTTGGAATCCAACTTCTCCTCCGAGGAGCCCACACTTTCGTGCTTGGAGGATGGTTCATCCAAGCAAAGGCTTCTTCTTTGGCGTTCAACCTCACTAATGGAAGGCATATGTTGTACGCTTCAGAGTTCAGGTGAAGTGGTTCCTTTTGGAATCCAACCTCTCCTCCGAGGTGCCCACGCTTCCGCGCTTGGAGGATGGTTCATCCAAGCAAAGTCTTCTTCCTTGGCGTTCAGCCTCGC
>CAIGRO010132435.1:0-11101 GCA_903798355.1 Fraxinus baroniana
TATATTTTTGAATTGGGCTACGTTATTTTGTAAAAGTTACGAATGAAATGTCATTAGTTATATTTATATAGTATTGCTGTAAATATTAAAAAATTTAATTATGGCATAGAACCGAACCAAATCGAACTCGAACGGTTCCATAATTATATTTATTAAATACCCGAAAATTTTGAAACCGAATCGAACCGACCCACGGACAGCCCTAGCATAAACATGGGCTTAATTTAATCAAAGAAGAAACTTAATATTCAAAACATGCATGTATTAAATATAATCGATTGGCTTGAGTGATATCTTATTATTTACTAAATTTGAAAATATTAAAAACATGTTTGAGAAGTATCTATAAACGATTTAATCATAAATAAATATAAATGGATAATCGAATAGTACTTGTAATTCTTTTAAATTATGTGAATGAAAAGTGGTTTGATTATTTTTAAATACTTTACAAACATAAGCTAGATTTCTGGATGAAAGAAGTCATTATTTCAAAATACAACCATCGTGTCCTACTAACTAAAGATACTCCATTTTAGCCCATGTTTGATACACATCAAAATTTTCATTTTCATTCTTCTACTTTTTTTCAACCACGCATTCTTCAATAAATAATATTTTCCATTACATCAATAATTTTTCTTTCTTTTTCAACCATACATTCTCAATCAATCTACTATTTCAAAATACATTATTCCAAAAATAATGTGGTTCAAACACACAATGTGATTTTGAGAAAAATATATTTTTAATTAGTGATTTTTTGGAGAATATGTAGTTAAAAAATAATGAAATTTTTTGAATTTACGTATAATATTATCTTATTAAAAACATATAATTAAAAATAAAAAGAGAAATATACTTGTTAATATGGATAATGGAACCCAAACAGAGGCATAGTCGTACTTGACTTATAAACTTGAATGGTGAAGCCGCAAAGGCTATGTTACTATACTGTAGAACCGAATTTTGTTAATAAATGGGATAGATGAAGACAAAGGGACGTAAATTGTAACACCTCAAAATTTCACAAACACTGTAGTGTTATCAAAAACTCAATTTCATTTACTTTTATTTACTTAGGGTGTGTTTGAGTAACATTATTTTGAAAAAAAAATGAATTTTGAAATAGTAGATTGATGGAGAATGTGTGGTTAAAAAAGAAGAAAAAGTAAGGGGTTGTTCTCTTCATATTTCAGTTTTGTGTTTTGAGTTTTGCATTCATTTTGCGTTTTGTGTTTTGAGTGTTCATTTTCAGATTGTTGAAAATGTATTCTTTTTGGCATTTTGACNAAATGTATTCTTTTTGGCATTTTGACAAATTGTTTTCGACAATAAAAAACCGAAAACGTGTTCTCTCTTTCCCTTTATTTTCATTTCATTTCATTCCTCTCTCTCTTCATTTTCGGCGATCTCCCTGCAAGCGGCGTAGTGGTGGTTTGGGTTTGGGCACTCACTGTCATCTCCTTCTTCATCTTTATTTTTTTCGTTCTTTGATGCGGTGGTTGGTTGGGTGCGTACGGGGATGGTTGGGTCGTGAATGGCGATGGTGGTTGGGTCGCGACTTGGCGGCGGTGGTTATGCTGCAGACAGTGTTGTAACTGAAAACAAGTAGCGGTTTTGTTGCAGGCGAGCGTTGCGACTTGGCAGTGATTGGTGCAGGCGGTGACTGTGGCTGTGGTTGGGTCACAATTCTGGTAGCAATTTTGCGATGGTTAGGTCGCCATTTTGGCAGGGCGATTGTGGTCTCTTTGGTGGCATTTTGGCTGTGGCGGTGGGGTATTTCTGGGATGCCCATTTTGGCTATGGTGGTGGGGGTTTCTGGTGGCGCTTTTTGTGGTGGTGGTGGTGGTGCAGTGGTGGTTGGAGATTTCTGGCAGAGATTTTGGCTGCTCTATTGATCCCAGCTGAAGAATGAAAAAAATGAAAGGTTGAAGAATGAATAATGAACAAAATTGTTTCCCGTGTTTGGGTTTTTGGATGGATTTAGCTTGAAAACAGCTAAAACGATGTTTTTATCGTTTTGTGTACAAAAATATTTTCATTTTCAAAAACGTGTTTTCGAAAATAGGAAAGAGAACACGTTTTCACTGTTTTTGAAAATCGAAAACAGAAAACGATCCAAAAACGCCAAAAAGAACGACACCTAATTAATGTGATGGAAAATATTATTTTATTGAAGAATTTATGCTTGAAAATAAGAATGAAAATTTTAATGTATATCAAACATGGACTTAAAATGTAGAACGGTAAAATTCTTTAATAAACAAATATTAGAGTATCCATAAATTTATATTTGAATCATAAAATCGTGTCTTTAAAAAAGTTAAATATTCTCAACTAATAAATTCAATAATAACGTTTGAACAAAACAAACTACTAAATTTAATATTTTCGTATGTCGAAATCCCTTAGCAGTCCGCTGCACCATTCCGCCCAACTCCAATCGACCAGATCTAGCATGTAAGAATTTGTAAGAGCGAGTATTTAAAAAAAAAAACACTCAATAAGATACGTGCAATTTCCATATGCAATTATATAACAATAACGTAGACAATTCATACCACATTTCTCTTTATGGAGTATATCGATGACCAAGCGAGATATCTATCATTTCTCATTTTGAATTCCCTAAGGATTTCACATTTCGATAGGTCGAACCCGAAGGTCTATTGGCAATTCATGCATAAATTACTGAACGAGTTTTGATAATAAAAATGTACTTAGAATTTGCAGCTGTTTTTTATATGAAAACTGCTGTGTAAAATTTCGTGGTAGTGAATTGTGAGACATTGGCACACTATTTATAGTAAAAAAAAATAGTAGTTGATTTATAGTACAATTTGATGGGATAAAAACGTGTACCAAACTTAGATAGGAATTGAATTTTGTGGGTGTTTGGCCCCCATTTTTTTAGGAAGAATTAGTTTTTGATTAGTGATTGATGGGAGAATGTGTGATAGAAAGTGATGAAAAATTTTAGATTTGTGTATAATATTATTTTATTTGGAGAATTTGTGATTGAAAATGAGTACGGTAGAAAAATGAATGGGAAAAAAGAAGAAAGAATGGGGCTCAAACATGGGCAAAATAAAACAAATCATATTAGACACGTGTGCTTGAATTTGTATAAAATACATATTTAATACATATCACAATCAAAGTGATAGAGTTTGTATTGTATCTAAATAGAAAGATTCCTAGTCAAAAGTAGAGTTATCATGACAATGCACTTGTTAGGATAAATATACAAGTCATATAAGAATTTGTTTGTATCCAAACTAAAGCACGCGTGCAAGCCAATCTTAAAAGTTGGTGATATTTAATTTAAATTAAATACTAATAATAATAACAACTTCTATAAATTTCAATATCTTGGGTCTAACTAATTCAAATTAACTTTTTCTCGAGCCGAATTTACATGATTAATAACGAGCTATCTAACGAGACCCATATTGATATATTTTTCATCACTTTAACAATATCTAAATATTTAGCCTAAAATTTAAAGTTAATACATAAATTACCTTAGTCCCTCAACTTTTCAAAAATAAAAATATATCATGTAAACTAATTAAATTATATTTTAAAAATTTTCGGGGCATTACATAAATTGTGCTAACTAAGAAGTGAAAAGGAAGATAAAATAGATTTAAATTTGGAAGAGTTAGGAATCTATAGAAATTAGGTACGAGGTTTATTGTGAGGCATAGAAGGTGTGTTTGAGCCACATTATTTTAGAAAAATATATTTTGGAATAGTAGATTGATGGAGAATGTTTGGTTGAAAAAAAAAAGAAAAATTATTGATGTGATGGAAAATATTATTTTATTGAAAAATGTGTAGTTGAAAATGAGTAGAAAGATGAGAATGAAAATTTTAATGTGGGACAAATATGGGCAGAATGAGAGAGGAGATTAAAATAAGTGAATACAAGGAAAGGATGTATAGAAACGAAGAACTTACCCAAGCATTTCACACTCGCTGTAATACTCCGAAATTTGTTTACTCGTTTGTTTTAAAAATAGAGCAACTTAATTTATTATATTATCTTTGAGCTTTTAGAGAATAGAAATCATTTTAGATCTTAGGGTTCGTTTGATTGCAAGGGTGGAAAATGGGTGGAAAGAAAATGTTTTGCTAGGAATTGAATTGCATAGAATTTGTTTTATTGTGAATTGTAATTAATTGTGTTTGATTGATATAATTTTCCACATGGAAAATGTTGTAAGTTTGATATCCGTTTGACTTCGTTTTTATGAAAATTGTTATTTAAAGTGATAATTTTTTCTACCATTGAGTTTAGAATTTGTTCAAATTACCAAAAAGTAAAAAAAAAAATTAAAAATTAGAAAAATTTATCATACCGAATATCATTCATTTGACTTTGTTTTACATGAAAATTGTTAATAAAAGTGAGAAATTTTTTTTACCACTGTATCTAGATTTTTTTTTTCAATTGCCAAAACCAAAAAGAAAAAAAAAAAGAAAAAAGAAAGAAACCTGGAAAATGAAAAACTAACCAAACCAAAAGAAAAGCAATTCCTTCCACGCACGGAAAACTGGCGCGTCAGTGGGCTGGAGTGAAAACATGTTCTGGTGAAAAGTGAAGCCATCAATCAAACACACCAAAAAACTGAGAAGTTGTATCAAACACAACCTTAGCCTTGTTAAGTAGAATACAAAGTCCATAAAATAATATAATTGTCCTGTCCACTTTTTTTTTTTTTTTTTTGGGCTAAACATTTAAATATTGTAGAAGGAAAAAATATATCAATACTGACTCATTTTGTAGCTCGCATTAAATAACATAGATTGAGCTTTAAATAATGTAAGTTTATATAATTTAAGTCCAAGTTATTACAATTCAAAGAAAAAACATGTTTAATATTTATTATTTTATTTCGTGAAAATGTACATTTTAAGATAATTAGTAAAAATAAATAATATGTTATTGTATAATCACATTTAAGATCCACTATCATCAAATTCAGTTTTCTTTAAATTTGAAAGAGGTTTGATATACTTTCATTCCCTTTAACCCAGGTCACCGTATGAATAGATGAAAGAGGATTTGAATTTCTAAAAGTTTAAATAATTCGTATTAAAAAAATTATTTTATTATATGATTAACTTACTTTAAACTGAAAGTATATCTAATTCAACCTTAATCAAGTTTCTTTGTTGGTTTACCTCACAAAAGGATATATGGGTTTGTTTGAGTCTGCTTAAAATCAAATTAAAATTGAAAATATAACCGTTATTGAGTTTCACTCGTCTAATAAAAGTCAATAATAACAGCTAATTTTTCAATTTTAATCCGATTTGAATCTCTACCGAACATGCCCTAACAAATTCTGTTTATTTGGCATGTGAATAAATGTGTTTAATATTTCTTTAAAATAGTGTATGGATAGAATTTGAATATTTGGATTTAAAAATCCAAACAAATTATCTTATATAATACTCTTGTTTGATATTTTTTTTTTCATTCATGTTATTTTGAGTCAAATGAAAATATAAATCGCACACTCACTTTCAAAACTCTATCAAAATTTGTATGCGTAAGAAGTGCAATCCATATTTTTAATCCTACAACAAAATCATTGGTTCATTGAAGATTTTTATTTTAATCTTTTATCATGAAGTATGATCTATGAAATAATATCAATAGCACCTCAAATTTTAAGTCAATAAAACTTGGAGCGGTACACTTGCCTTTCAGAAGGAATAAAAAGGTGGCAAGAGGAGTGTATCCATACATGTACCAAAGAGATATTGGGAAACATAGGAGTAGAAAGAAAGGGAAATCAATCGAGACCCCATTAGTCTCGACGAGCGAGAGTGGACTGGGGGTTTCTCTTCATCTTAGATACTCTATTGGAAGTGGAAGAATGCCACGCTACTAGACGAATCAATTGCATAGTAAGATTGGACGAGTTATTGTGTTGGTTTATGGTATTTATATTGTGCTCCTCGCTTTCGAGCATGTGCTTTGTGTTGGATACAAGAGTGCACTTTTCTTCATCTTCCAATATATTTTGTATATTCATTAAACTAGTGTTTAGAGAACACATGCAAAAGCTCTTCCTAGGGATGAATAAAATATTAATAACAAATGTTTCTGATGTACAAATTTTCGAAGGTGGTTGTCTCCATCTGTAAAACTGGAGCGAGGCTATATTTTTTGCTTCTTTGAGGAAAAAGCATGAATAAAGGATGTTGGGAATTTGGAGGAGGTCATATGGTGCGATATGAAGTATAGATCACAAACAGTTGAGCAAGAACAAGATTTAAAAGAAAATCAGACAAGAAGATGGAATTGGCAGAGGAACTAAATATTTTATTAACAACCAATAGAGAGAAAATTACAACTTCTGCAACTTCAAATCTAATAAACTTAATGAAGAGTCTTCTATTTATAAGAGACATGTTCAAACCTTAGATTTAACCTAAAATACGGAAATTTGGTCAAAAATCACTTAAAATCGAAAAAGAAGAAAACAAAATATGCAGCCTGTTGTTCGAGCGAAGCTCTAGCGATAGTCAGTCGCCCAAGAGATGGCTCAGCGACAGATGGGCGACAGACTCCCAGTTCCAATTTTGCTCCTCTCTCTTAAGTGACAATCGAGCATCCGTCCAGCACCGTCAATCAGTCTTTTTTTTCCTTCTCAAACCTTATTTGACATCTGCATGCCCAATACTTCAAACGCGAAGCCCTATACCCAATTTGGATTGGATTTGACTCACAAAACCCAGCAATCTCCATCTTGACACAAATTTCGTTGCAATGAACGAAGCTTCAAAATTTATCCACCTGAAAAAATAAGTCCAACTGTAGCGAAACACACCGAACTCTTCAACTTGAACCAAACCTCTCAAACACCAAAATATACTCTTTCTCTTCCACCATATCCAAACGCGGATACAAATGAACCCAACCCCCGGGTTCCCAAAATTCACAACAAATTCAAATTTTACCAAACAGGGTCGAAACACACCTTGTAGCAGAATCACTACTAAATGCTTTAACTGAAGGCCCTTGGCTAGACCCGTTGCCTTTAATAACTTCAAAAGCATGCACATTCAAATCAGCATCTCCATACCTAATTCTAATGGGTCTCTCCCTACGGGTTGAATACAATGGAACTGTAGACTATGGTGGCAAAATGGAATTACCCATATCCCTTAAACTCGACAGAGTAGTATTCTCCAAAATAGACTCAAAACCAACTCTCAATGGTACTGTACCAAACTATATATCCACTATGGTACCAAACCTATGCTGATGTTCCTTTACTGATTCTGCATAACCTTGCAAGATGTATAACTAAGACTTTCTCTGCCCATCCAATACAACATGGACACCATTTCGCAACTTCAAGACTTCACCTGCACTAGAGAACATGTACCCTCTTGAATTCAGGGTGCTCAGTGAGATGATGTTCTTCTTCAAGTCTGGAACATGTCGAACCTGACCAATGTTCTAATTGTTCCATCCACCAACTTCAATCTGACTCTCCCAATACCAACTATCCGATAAGATTCGTTGTTTTCCATGACAACGACACCTTGCGTCTTCGTTTCATATAATTCAAACAAATCCCGATTGGGACTCATATGAAACGCACAAGCTGTATCCAAAATCCACTACTCGTCAGGCTTAGATTCCATGCTAGAATCGTCAAAAGATCCCACTTACTTACAAAGTCCTCTGCGATGCTAGCTTCACCTGAAGTCTCTGATTGCTTCCCACGATTTGCAACTGAATCACCCTTACCATGCGACTTCTCGCAGTCCCTCTTGATGTGTCCTTTTTTCTTGCAGTAAAAACAGGCTCTATTGTTGGAATCCACCCTCAACTTGTCCCTTCGCTGATCACCATAAACCACAAGAGCTTCATCATCTCTGAAACCAGCTCCAACCAGATACTTTATCTTATCCTTTGAGAACAAGGCATCATACACGTATTCAATGTAGTGTGTCACGACTGTATAGCATCGTGTCCCTAAACGATGAAAACGAACTAGGTAGTGAGCACAACAAGATTAAAGCCAAGTCCTCTTCATCATATTTTACCTCTAACATCTTCAAATCAGTGACATCTCCTTAAACACGGCTAGATGATCTTCCAGTGATCGGCCTTCTGCCATGCGATGAGAATAAAGCCTCTGCTTCAAATGAAATTTGTTGGTTAGACTTTTGGTCATGCACAATTGCTCTAGTTTCAACTACATTACAGTTGCTATCTTCTCCTTCAAGGCGTCCTAAAGAATGTTGTTTAATAGATGAATATGAATCTACGAAAGTGCCTTGCGATCCTTCCATTGCTTTTCCTCTGTTGTCCAAGTTGTGGATATCTTATCAAATCGCAACAAAGTATCATCCAAATCAATCTGTGCAATATAGCTCACATCTTCACTTGCCATAAAGAAAACCTTCTACTGCGATCCAACGGCGAAATATCATACTTCATGGTAGCCATCGATAACAAAAAAACCTCGAACAAATCAAATCCTTGCTCTGTGGAACTACTGAACCTTAGCTCTGATACCACTTTTTAGAAATTTGGAGGAGGTGATATGTCGCGGTATGAAGTATAGATCATATAAACAATTAAGCAAGAACAAGATTTAAAAGAAAAGCAGACAAAAAGATGAAATTGGTAGAAGAATTGAATATTTTATTAACAATCAATGGAGAAATAAATTACAACTTCTGCAACTTCAGATCTAATAAGCTGAATGAAGAGTCTTATATTTATAGGATACATGTCCAAACCCTAGACTTAACCTAAATTATGGAAATTAGGTCAAAAATTGTGTAAAATCAAAAAAGAAGGAAACAAAAGATGCGGCCTATCGCTCGAAAGACAATCGAGAGTCCGTCCAGCATCGTCAATTCGTCCTTTTTTCCTCCTTGGACCCTATTTTGAAATCTTCAAGCCCTATACTCCAAACGCGAAGCCCTACACCAATTTGGATTGGATTTGGGTTACAAAATCCAACAGAGGAATTGCCTTAATTAAAAGAGTAAATGGTAATGAAAGCGAGAAGATAATGTACTGTTGTATAAATGGTGTATAGTTATATTCCCTTTAATCAAAAGCATATGCATGCAAATACGACAATCCTGACTTATCGACATAAAATATCAGATAGAGTTTCAACTTAACGAAACCAAGATATGCACAAAATATGACTTGTTGAGACGTAGAAATTAGAAGAAGATGAAATGAAGTGGGGTATGCGAATATAAGTCTCCTTAAAATAGATTATTCCCTGCACAAATGTGAATATGATCAAATATTCGTCTCTTTTTTAAGATACAATACTCATTCCAAAATTAATAGAATGCAATTTTAGTTTTAATGGATGAACCAAAGTGTCATATTCTTTACTAATGGAATAGACATAAACTAAATTGGTTCGACAAAAAATTTATTTATGAAGATAATTCGGACGCAATTTAATTTCAGCAAAATAAAAACAACATAATATTTTGAAGAGAGGAAATGATTTAAAAATGAATTTTTGTTCAATTGGTTTGGTGTGTCAAATATAGAATTAGGGGGTCCCTATTTATAAATTCTTGAGTCTCTTTTTGAAATGGTTGCATCATTTGATATAAATTAATATGGACGATTATATAAGAAATTTTTATTGTTATTGGTCTAGATTGTACCCTATCAAAAGATCATAACTTTTTCAAGATGTACTTTTTCGAATAACCACTCTTAATTTAAAACAACACGACTCTTTGATATACATCATTTACATTTGAAGAGTCACGACTAACCTCCGCACAAATTGAAAACTTTTTCAATTCACACTATAAAATTATCCCTTAAATTCCAACATATAAAAACAAAAGTCTACGTTTGTATTAAGCCGCCCATCAAATAGAGATCAGTCCAACTAATTCAATTTGTAACCAAATTTGAGTAGAATATTTTATATATATATAGTTTTAAATGAAACCAATATATTAGACTATCATGTCATCATTTTTATACTATATATATACAATCGACCAATTTCTTTATTTTTTTTTAAATCAATGGAATATATTTCCTCTCGTATCTCTCCTTATATTGTATTAGAGCATTTGAAACTCATATGAGTAAGTTCTAGTCAAAACTCTACCTATCTTTTTTTCTCCCAAATTTCGCCACTCGGCTCTTCTTTTTCAATCCCAACCTAATCACTCAATATTCCATGGCTAATGACACTGAAACTAGTGCATTCATAGTTTCTTAAGTCATTTACAATCAACAGCTCTCTTATTCAAGTCAATGCATCAATTTGGCTACCTCTGTGCCTTACGTTTGTAAATTGTTTATTCTCAAATGTCCCGATCACCTCACTACACTATGTGTTGAAGATAGAAATCTCATCAATAAATTTCTCTCACCTAATCAGGATTTTCACCTTCTAAACTCACCGATTTAGATGTTTAAATCGAAAAAATGGAAAGAAATGACTATTTGGGATGGACATATTTGAATTTGTATGGTTTTCTTCTCCTAAGGGAGAGAATTTATAGACTTTCCTCAATGCTTCGAAGGTAATTGAGTCATTTTGGATAGGCAATAGGTGGTGGCCTCCTATTGGCTAGTTTGTAACTGGTTCTGTTTGGAATATCACATTTTATTCATCAACTTACGTTCATTTGCTTATCATGCTTTAAGTGTTTGACCATGTAAGCCTTAATAATGATTTTTTTGCCAATCTTGGAGGAGGGAATAGCTTGCCTTACATGCATGCGATCTTTTTGCTTCCTCTTTCGTAGGGACGGACCCAGTACCTGGCTAGCCCCCGTGGTTGCATGTGCTGGATTCGTAAGGAGCTTCGGTTAGTTGCCGCCGACTCACTATCTGTCGGGAAGAAAATGAATGAAGAAGACGCCAAATTTTTTTTCCTTTCTTATTGTTTGGGCCTTTTATTTAAAAAAAAAATAAGGCCCAATGAATGGACCCAATCCATGGTGGCTGCCGACTGGACTGGTTAAGTCAGTTCATTAGTCCATGGATTTTGCTTGCAATCTAATGCCATTGGGGTACTTTTAAAAATGACATAGTCAAATGGCCCAAATTCCATTT
>CAIGRO010132466.1:0-11960 GCA_903798355.1 Fraxinus baroniana
AGGCTATTAAAGATGGGAAAAGCATTGTGACTGAGACTCATGACAACACTCCTCTTGACAGAAGATATATGATCTATGATATATACTTGTAATTTTGGACCATTTAATTTGGCAGGTGCAAATATTAGATAAAATTATGAACTTTGCTTCATGTACAGAAGTGAAACCCACAACCTGGTTCTGCACAATTTTTTTTTTTAAATACATGGTGGGGCCCCGCACATTGTGAGTTTTTTTGGTGAAATTCTGTGGAAAGTTTTGGGGGCAAGCTGTAGAATTATTAAAATTCCAATCCACGTGCCTCGATGGTCAAATTTATTATTTTTTCAAATTCTAACGAGATTTTATCTCAAGTTATTCTCACAAATAAAGTATAAATGCTACTGGAAAATGTAAGTTGTTTATTTATATGTATATATTCAACACGTTTCTTTTTGTGTAGACTAAATCCAATTACCTTCCAATGCCTAAAACATAAAATTTAAAAATAAATATAATGAAAAACGCTATTTTTATTTTTGTTTTGCCCACATGTAGTGATGGAGGGAGGGGAGGACAAGTCCAGGTTTGTCTCAAGCCCATTTAGATTTTTAGAGAAAAAAAGGAATATTTTATGAATTTTTTGTCTATGTATCAACTCAATATAATATGTTTTTTTCCCCGCTCCGCCCCTGCCACAATATATATTGTAGGATATGTATATTCTTTGAGTGGTGTTTGCTCTCCTTTCTATGGCATGAGAAGCTCATAGGGATTGCAACAGAACGGATCGGGATTGAGATAGTCATTTCTGTTCTTTGTCTCATCGGGTATTATTGTCACGTTGTTCTGTCCCCATACTCAATTAAGGCATGGGGAGGCAAGTTCGGGATGGGATCGAGGTGGGGCAAGGGCGAGGCAGTTATTATTTTTTTTTTATTTTTTTTCACGTATTTAGCTTGTGAAAATCATTATTTTTTTTTTCCAATTTTTAAGAACAATCAATGTTTACTTTAGAAAGGATGATGATTATTTTCTTTTTGTTTGATGAAAAATTTAAATCTCAAATGAACTTTAAATGAGACGGGTAGTGGGGAGAGGATCATAATCCCAAACATGTCTCGCTCCTGTTTCGGGAACGCCCATCCTGGACACCCGACTTATTCGATTAGGCGGATAATCCCCGCTCCTTTTAGAATTGAGCTTCGCGTGTAATGGACTTAACGAGTTTTTACCATCCCTAGATGTTAAGGACTGAGATCATATGGGACAGTACAATGTGTAAAAGGCGATCTAATAAAAATTCATAAGATTTTCATGTGAAGTCAATTTTATTTTTTATTTTACTAACAAAACAATTTAATGAAACTATTGGGTGTGCAACCAAAGTCCCACATTGGCTAGAAGTGGGGAGGATTATTGATTTATATGTATGGACAATATTTTCATTGGTATGAGGCCTTTTGGAGTAAAGTCCAAAAGCAAATCCATGAGGGCTTAAACTCAAAGTGGATAATATCATGTGTCCCAAGTTCTTACAAATGGTATTAAAGTCAAGCTCCAGACTTAGCCATGTGGATGAATTCCTTGGAATGTCGAACGAAGGTGGTGAGTCTCGGTTTGCTCGCAATGAGATCTGTGGATGAGCTCTAGTGGACAAACGGTGTGCTCCGGATGCTTCATGGACATGTTCTGACCCCAACATGGTGAAGATGAGTTGACCTGGATAGAGCAAGCTCTAAAGTCGGGTAGTGCTCTCCGGATGCTTCATGGACGTGTTCTGACCCCAACACGATGAAGAGGAGAGTGGAGAATCCTGGTTGATAGAGAGTAGACGGATGGATGATCGTTTGAGGGGAGGCTCAGTGGTCCTTTGTTCGAGGGGATGATTGTTGGGTGTACGACCAAAATCTCACATTGGCTAGAAGTAGCTAGGGAGGATCGGTGTTTATATGTATGGACAATATTTCCATTGGTATGAGATCTTTTGAAATAAAGTCCAAAGAAAAACTACGAGGATTTAGGTCAAAAGTAAATAATATCATACCAATGTGAAGTCTCCTTTAATTCGCCACACATGAACGTCACGGTTCCTCAAGCAATGACCTATTTCGTCCATCTTGTTTTTTACCTGAAGGTCACACGCTCCATTGAAGTCTATTATCTTCACACATATAGGCTCGCTTTACCGCAAGAGATTCCACGACCTTGAGAAATCACTATCACATAAATCTTCTACAAGTGCGAGACTCACACCATTGTTTAAATATTTTTGCACGCCCAAGGATTCATCTTGTATATGGCTAAGTTACTTTACTAATACGCCTGTGGGATCGTAGGGATCCATCTCAAAAGGTTGACAATAAGGGTAAAACAATCATTATCTGTATACATAATTTGAATATTGTTAGTCAATTTTAGTAGATTTTCTACTTATTCCAAATGTTCTTTCATGTTAGGAACACCTTCAAGATTAGGAAAGACAATTCAATCAAAAAGTGCAAAGATAAATGTCGCACGTTAAAATGATTGTGCATTTTAGAGTGCCTACATATGAAATTAAGTGTTTTTGTTTTGCTATACAAATGTCAATTGCGAGGCTGCCTCAACACTTTTGCAAGTACATGAATCACAATGCGAATTTTGGTTCCTTTGAGCGATATTGTTAGAGAAGAAGCTTGATGAACGAGAAAAGGCGGACGCCTTATGAATATTTTTATGATTATTAAAATTGTATGGAGATCGAGAGGTCATACACTCGTGGTTAGCTCTTAATGATGAAAACCATAAACTAGACGAGAGAGAGATATATGGGTGTTTGGTAGGGATTAAAATTATATTTTTAGTAGATTGTGATATAAATTTTTGAAATGTGTGGTTAAAAAGGTGTGAGACCCATGAAAGATATGGTTAATATTGATTGTTTGACTTTAACTGAAATTAAAATCTAATTTTAATCCTAAACAAACATATACTTTTATAGTTTGTGTGATATGTTTATTAATTTTCATTGTTATTCAATGCAATTTTTTTATATTGCATTCCACATAGAAATATATCGTCATGAAATCTATAATTTACTAGATCACTTTATTACTTATTTGACATGTACACTCGTGAACTCAGAGCAATTAACCAATTAAGTGTCGTCTAATTTTCTTATAAATATCCAGTTGATGTTGAATATTTGTTCGCACATCTCCAATAATTCATATATAAAATTTTACAAGTTTTAAATGTTCAAAAAAACGTTGGAAAAGTTTTCATTTGTAAACTTTATAAAAACTTGTGATGCAATTGAAATTTTAAACCGTACTTAAAAGCATGGAACAATCTACTAAAGCTAGATGCTCTGAACAAATGCTTTTCCTCCAAATGGGAAAAGAATAGGAAGCAAAAGAGGGATCCTCTTTTGTGTTATATATGTTAGATTTTTTTTTTTTTTTGAGAGTAGTCATAAGAAAGGCTTATGTATGAGGATAAAAATGATATCCTGATCATGGTGGGTAGAATAAAATATGTCCACAGCTAACTCTCCACGCCAGTGATCAAACCTACAGTTTTTGAAAATTCAGATTGAATTGTCAAAAATTACTATTCTGGCGGTGGCAAGATAATTCATACCTATTATGGAGAGGGGATCAATTTTGTACGCAAAGAAGTACGTACCAAGTGTTACCACTAAGTAGGTAGATTCGGAAAAAACTATAAAATGAAAAATTCGAAGTACTAAGAAAAATACTGTAACATGAATTAATCGAATTAGTTGCTGAGCTACACATTCAAGATTAGGTTATGGACAATGGTGTTAATTAAAAGGGGAAAAAAAAAAAAATTGATGTTAACTTAATGCAAAATATATAGTCATTATTGGCATTTGTTACTTCTCCTATGAAACAATCATAAACACTCGTGAGAATTGCATTATTATTAACTGACTTTGGTTTCAAATATAAAGTGCTAACAGAAAATCATCTCTAACAAATTAGTCAAAAGTAAATTCAATTTAGTTTTAGTGTGTGGGATGTTTTGTGAATTTATAATTCAATGCAATGCAATGCGCATATAAAGGGGGCTTGGTTTGGAAATATTGTTGACAATTAGAAACCCTGATTCTATTATACAGAGAATAATCAATTAACAAAAGAAACAAATATACAAAATTTATATAAATTCGATTCAATGTGAGAATACATTGTCTTCCAGCGCTACATTAATACACTATGATGAAAAGAAGTTTACAAGAGAAAATTTTACGCTATCTTCTCTAACTTTTCTCTCTCTTTTATGATGGTAATAAAAAAAAAAAAAAAAAATTAACTAACGAAGACTTCCTATTTATAAAACAAATTATATAAAAATAAAAAATTTACGAGGATACAAATTCATAAGACGAAATTTAAAATGATATTAATTTCTAAACTATTATTAATGAGATTTTGATGTGAGGACCTCTTGGAGGAGGGCTTCCTATGTCCCTTTGGTCCTTGGATGCGTTTAGACACTTCCTTTAGCTGCTCCCAAAGACATCTCCTCTCAGTTTCAACCGCATGACTACTTTACCTAGAAGGCTAATTCACGTATTCACAATAATTAGACACTACAATTTAGCGAAATATATAAGAAATTTTCTGCTTGTACAGCAAAGTTCTTGCAAGAAATTGTACAGATACTCACATGAGTGTGAGCCCCATGTGAATTAAACATCGTAAAAAAATGGGGCCCACCCCCATGTATATATTCTGTATAGTTCTTGTTTTTTTTTTTTTCCTTCTGTAAATACGGATGTTCTCTATATATAAAGGCATTAAGCATGTGCATGCAAAGCTCTAAAGAGGTTTGAACCTCTTTATTCCTTGTCTTTGAGTTTGGAAGAAAATAGTACACAGTTCCCAATTCCCAGCACCCAACCCCACCCCTTGCCTCACTTTTGAGCTCCTCGTAGTCTGTGCTATTCCCACTGGATGCGCAGTCCCCGCTCCGTTACTTGAGTAATGTCACTTTATCAGATGAATTTGGCATTCTGGATAATGGACGAAGGTATAGCACTAAAGCCCTGTTTGATAAGGTTTATTTTTATTGGAAGTTGGAAATTATTTTCTATTTTCCAAGTTATTGTATGTTTGATTGGCCAAATATTTCATGGAATTGATTTTCCTTCTTAAGCCCCACGTGACCCTCTTTTCTTGTTTTTCCTTGAATTGATTTTCTCATCACTTTGGTGAAAAAAATGATTTTCTAGGCTTTTTTTTTTATATATATAATTGAAACAAATTCTATCCCCAATGGCAACAAATTCTATCTATTTACTGGACAATTTTCATGGAAAATAAGTCAAACGAACACCAAAAGATTCGAAATTTCAACATTTTCAGGTGAAAAATTATATTAATCAAACACAATTAATTGACAATTCTCAATAAAACAAGCTCTAGGCAACTCAATTTCACTCTATAAAAACGAATATTTGAGTTTCAATCTAAAAAACTGAACCCCAATCTTGATGTAGTATATTATTGAAAAGTTGTGAATCTTATTAAGGTGGTGTTCGGTAGAGATTAAAATACAATTAAAATTGAAAATATAGCTGTTATTGGATCCTACTCGTCTAATAAAATTCAACAATAATGACTAATTTTTCAATTTTAACCTCTACCGAACGGGACCTAAATATATGATTAAAATAATTATTAAGTTTAATTTAAATTAAAATCTTAATTTTAGTTTCCATAAACATGATTATGTATATTGTAAAAAAAAATCAACTTTTTTTTAATCTAATCAAATATGTTAATTATGATTTTAATTTAAATTAAAATCTTAATTTTAGTTTCATCATTCTTTGAACTTCTGCACAATTTCACTCTAAAAAAACCGAATATTTGAGTTTCAAGAATCAACATATCCACGTATATTAACCAACAAAAAAAANGTTAATTATGATTTTAATTTAAATTAAAATCTTAATTTTAGTTTCATCATTCTTTGAACTTCTGCACAATTTCACTCTAAAAAAACCGAATATTTGAGTTTCAAGAATCAACATATCCACGTATATTAACCAACAAAAAAAAGGTTTTTTTTTTTTTTTTTTTTTTTTGGGGGACGTGGCGCAGTGGGAGAGCGGACGGATAGAGAGGTGAATTGCCTTTGCCTTTGATATATGGCTTCCATTATTTGGTATTATACTTTTTGAAATAGTGTTTTTCCTAGAGAATGAGTGGTTGAAAGAAAAAGAAAAAGAAAATTTTCGATTTACGTGTGATGTGCACAAGAATGGTAACGCCCGAACTCATACTCAACTCCCTCCAACTATCCAAGGAATGAGGTCGGACCTATTTAAGGTTGGGACTGATGTTACGAGTACGATTTCCTTATCATTATCTCTTACCTTCTAGAAACATTAATCACACTTTGATTGTAACTCTCTAGTCTTTATCCTCATCCAAACTACTTACATACTTTCAATATAACACAAACACTTTGCATAATGAGGATAAGGATTACAAGTGGTTTAATCCTTTTAGAACTCAAATCACAAACATCTATAAATACATATCCAAAGTTCATTATTCAACAACGTTTTTACATAATTTCCAGCATATAGCATTTTACATAAATTCTCTCTCTAACTAAGTATTGGATGGGCGATGAGAACACAACTCGACACCTTTATTTCAGATATTGGTACTCAAGCATCCACTTTGGAATTTAGCAAGCACATATTTTTGGTAGCATCAACGTGTAGAGGGTGTTTGATGTATATTAAAATCAGATTTTAAGTGGATTGTGATAGAAGTTTTTAAAATGTGTGGTTGAAAAAATGTGAGATACATGACAGATGTGATTGATATTGATTGTTTGACTTTAATTTAGATTAAAATTTGGTCTAAACAGAGAGATGAAAATATATTATAATTTATAAGTGTTTTGCTATTTGTATATCGTGGTGTCATTCTCCCTCACGATAGGAGGGCCCATAAGTATTAACAAATTGTGGATTTTCCTATATTGTGAAGGTGATGTACACGTAGAAAAACTCTAATTTTAAACTTAGCAAAACACTAATTTTAATGGGGCGAAACGGGAGTGACGGTGCAGTTCATCCTCCTCGTCAGACGTCAGCACATGCAGTCCACTTTCCACTACAAATTATCAACTTTGGATTCCAAAATTTAATTGAAGAAAAAAACACCCCCCATTTCCCAGATATTTCCTTTCTTGTATGTCAAATCACAATCTTCCTTTAGACCCCAAATTCTTTACGAATGCATACTGTACAAATTCCAACAGAATTTAGCTTTCACATTTTTCAGGTTCCTTATTACAATCGTCAAACAATTTCAATCAACAAAGCCAATTGCTAGAAAAAGAGAATGAGAGCAGGAGGTTGTGCAGTGCAACAAGCACTAACATCAGAGGCTGCCGGAACTGTAAAACAAGCGGTGGCGCTAGCTAAGCGGCGTGGTCATGCACAGGTGACGCCTCTGCATGTAGCCAACACCATGCTAGCGGCCACCACCGGTTTGCTCCGAACAGCCTGCCTTCAGTCCCATTCACACCCTCTCCGGTGCAACGCCCTCGAGCTTTGCTTCAACGTTGCGCTCAACCGCCTCCCAGCGTCTTCCAGCCCTATTTTAGGCCATCATCATTCTCAATTTCCCTCCATTTCAAACGCGCTAGTCGCGGCCTTCAAGCGCGCACAAGCGCACCAGAGACGTGGCTCCATCGAAAATCAGCAGCAGCCTATTCTTTCTGTGAAAGTAGAGTTAGCCCACCTCATAATTTCCATTTTGGATGATCCTAGTGTTAGTAGAGTCATGAGAGAAGCTGGTTTTTCAAGCACTCAAGTGAAAAGAAATGTAGAGAAAGCTGTTTCTTCAAGCAATAAATCCAAAGAAAATAGCCTGTCATCCCTGTCCCCATCCGCATGCCCATCACCTCCTACTAGTGATCAAACTAGAGGAAACAATAGCAAGCCAACTACATATGAATCAGTTAAAAATGAAGATATAAACGGCGTAATCAACAGTTTAATGAACAAGAGAAGGAAAAGTATTGTGATAGTTGGTGAGTGTGTTTCTGATATAGAAACTGTAGTTAAAGGAGTAATGGATAGGGTTAAAAAAGGAGAAACTCCTGAGGATTTGAGGGATGTAGAACTCAGAAGTATCCCACCTTATTCATTCTGCAATCTTCATAGAGAAGAAGTTGAAAATAAAATGACAGAATTAACCTGTCTTCTGAAGAGTCCGGTGGGAAAAGGTATTGTTTTGTATTTAGGAGACCTCAAGTGGATTCTTGATAATAGGGTTAGTTCTGGTATTTACTGTCCCCTAGAGCACATGATCATGGAGCTTGGGAGATTGGTTCATGGAATTGGAGATATGGGAAGGTTTTGGCTTATGGGAATTGCTACTTTTCAGACTTATAGGAGGTGTACAACAGGCCATAATTCACTTGAAACTGTTTGGGGTGTGCATCCTGTTACAATACCTGCAGACAGTTTGAGATTGAGTCTAATTTCTCACAGGTAAAACATTTTAGCCGTGTTTTCGTAATTTCTTTTCCTTCTTAATTTTGTCCAATGTTATCTAGTTTGACTTGCCAAATATGTCATTTAAGTTATGTCCATATATTAATTTCTTGGCTATTATCTATTTGTTTGCTCTAATTGTTATTTAACATAATCAAAAACTGATTACGAATTCATTGAGTTGCAGTAATTTTTGACCACCTTTTTTCTTCATTGACATTTTCAAATGTTTCTTTCAGTAATGAACAAATTGAAGAAAGAAGCAACAACGATGAAAATGGTAACTGTCAATTACTGTTTACAACTGGAGAAGAAAATCTCACTTGCAGGGCTGATTATTCAGCAAAATTCCAAATTGAAGTTCCAAACTCACAGACTAGCATTTGTAACAGTCAGCCCACATTATCAAGCTTGCCTACTTGGCTTAGGAATGGAAGTAGACGACTCAATATTGATGATCAGGTAATAATCTAATCTTCCTTAATTAATTATCCTGTTCTTTTTCAGTGAGGTTGACACTTCTGTAGTGGACTATTCATCTCAATCTCGTTCAGTATCATGTTATGCAAACACATGAATTAATAACTTTTTCCTTTTTGTATAATGCCTTTGATTTTCAGAACTGTGTCCCAATGGGAGAAATCTGCAGAAAATGGAATTCAATAAGTGATACAGTCCAAAGCCAACCTTTACCATTTGGCACAGCCCTAAGCTTTTCTTCTGCATCACCACAGAACCCTAGTTTGCAGTTAAGCCATTTCCCATTTCTCGCATCCACGCCACTGGAGAACCAGCAATGGCTATCTACTGCTCCTAATTCTGCAGCTTCTTCGAGTGACATCATGATTATGGATCAGTACGTGCAGAAGTTTAAAGAATTCACTGCTGAAAACCTAAATATTCTATGCACTGGATTGGAGAAAAAGGTCCCAAGGCAGAAAGAAATTATTCCTGAAATTTCTTCAGCTATATTACAATGCAGGTCTGGAATGTTAAGAAGAAAAGACAAAAAACAAGAGACATGGTTATACTTCCAAGGCCTTGATGCACATGCTAAACAGGAAATTGCAAGGGAATTGGCTAAAATAATTTTCGGTTCGTATTCAAACTTCATATCAGTTAATTTACTGAGCAGTTTTTCATCATCAACAAGGGAAGATTCAATTCAAAGATTTGCTCAAGAAGTGACTATTAATCCTCACCGCGTATTTTTCGTGCAAGATATAGAGCATGCGGATTATTGTTCTAAAACCGGCATAAAAATGGCAATTGAAAGGGGAAGAATGAGCAATGCAAACGGTGAAGAAGTTAGTCTTTATGATGCCATTATCATATTGAGCTCTGACAGTATCAGTTCAAGAACATGTTCTTTCTCTACAAAGCAAAAGTCTAGTGAATCAATGCACAAAAAAGGTTGGGTTTCATTGGATTTGAATATCTGTTTTGATGATCATGATAGTACTGTTTGTGTTGAAGATCGGTCCATTGATCATGATGTATGGCTTCTTGAAAATGTTGATAGATGCATAGTCTTTAATAATCAACAAGTGTAGGACACAGAAGTATATATTTGTTTTTCAATTAACATTTTAGGTTTCATTCCTTGTAAAGAGAGACCCCATTAGATTTTCCTTTTTCAAAGTCATTTTTTACTTCTATTTGTTCTCTCTTTTTCTTACTTTTTAACCACATATTTATCATCATATCACTATTTAAAATACATTCTTTGCGCAATAATATCCATCCAACACACCCCAAATTCGATTTTTATCAAAGGTCTTACAATGAGATTTGAATGCAAGGTATGTGTTTGCTCTAACACCACATCGATCGATCCGCTCTCATGAAAAAATCTTAATTGCTAAAAACTGCCAAATTTATTTATTCAATTTTATTGCCCAGAGAGAAACATTTTGTGGCGGTATTTTTTAAAAGAAAATTTAACATCGGATTTTTAAGGGTTATCAAAGAAATTCTTTTCCATTGCAGACTTTGTCGTTTAGTTTAAATTTTTTAAACGATTATTTATTTATTTTTTTACAGGTTTTGCAAGTTATTATCATCCACAGAGATTTTTATTTTCTTTTTCTAACAAAAAGGAAATAAAAAATTTTTTGTTGAGGGAAACAATTCCAATAATGTACTAAGTAATTAACTTCAAAGTAAATTTGACTTACTTTTAAAGGTAACTAATTAGATCGTTTTCTTATTCGATGAGAGAGTCATGTCGGACATCTCAAGTCTAGACCAAGGGCAATTTTCTCTAATTTTTTAGTTGAATGGTCCAATTTTTCTGGATTAGGCTGTACAAATTACTAAATACTTACAATTAAAATATTAAAAAAAATTAGCAAGAATTTGGAAGAAAGTGTTGGAGCAGCAAACCCATATTTAAAGTTCTTGATTGGCTAGTTACATATACCAATTAAGAAATGTATAATAATATACAGAGAAGCACAACAAAAAGATAAAGAAAGAGAACAACTAAAGGTTAAAGAATTATTCTCTCTTTTGATTAAGGTACTAGTTAGGCCATAAAAGAGTTAATTATTTATTAATTTAAAAGGAAATTAGGGACCACAAAGAATTATTCTCTCTTTTGATTAACGTACTAGTTAGGCCATAAAAGAGTTAATTATTTATTAATTTAAAAGGAAATTAGGGACCACAATTAAAAAAAATTAATTAAAATTTCACCCCTGTTAGTCATATGTTTTTATAAATGTGGAGATATGAAAATATGATGTAGAAGGTCGTAAGGTTATGAGTGTGATCTCAATCTAAAAGAAATTATGTGGAACTCCTAAATTGGAGATTAAAGAGTTAAAAATAAATAAATAAATAAAACCTTTTGTATAGGGATGACAAAAAAACTCATTCAACTCGATACCCGTGGGGCCCCGCCCCGAATGGGGCGGGGATTACCTTCCTAATCGGGTAAACGGGGCGGTGATGAGGCAAGGGTTATTACCCCGAAGTGGGTTCGAGGTGGGAATGTTAAACATAGTCCCCACCCCATTTAAAGTTAATTAAAGAATTATTCTCTCTTTTGATTAATGTACTAGTTAGGCCATAAAAGAGTTAATTATTTATTAATTTAAAAGGAAATTAGGGACCACAAAAAAAAAAAAAAAATTTTAAAATTTCACCACTGTTAGTCATATGTTTTTATAAATGTGGGGGTATGAAAATTTCATCTCCATTTTACGTGTTTGTTTCGTAAAGCTATTTTTTGCTAAAAAAAACCAAGTCAGTTTGATTAAACTTCATTTTTAACTACATTTCATTTCACCATATTTTTTTTTCACTTTTTAATTACACATTTCATGAGATCCACTATCTGCCGTCAACTTTATTTGTTAAAAATCTACATCAAATAGATATTCCACAAACTACCCATAGTAAATTCAGCTTGAAATTTTGATGAAGGTAAAATAATAATTTC
>CAIGRO010132482.1:0-10205 GCA_903798355.1 Fraxinus baroniana
TTTTGTCTTTAAAAAATAATAATAAAGTCTTGATATTAAATTCTTAAGATAAATTTTTATGCTGTTCGCTAAAAGTATAGTTAATTATTTTATTAAGTCTACGGTCTACGGGTAAAGTAAAGTTAATCTAGTGATGTTTCGATCCATGTAGGTCGGGGTGTTACAGTTGCATGCATAGGCAGTTGGGCTGTTTAGTTTTTTTTTTCTTGAAAACATACAAAAACAGCAAATCATTTGGGCGCAATAATTGAGAACACATCGTGTTCCTTGAATGTTTTAAAATCAGGTTCCTCGTAATTAGCAAGTTGTAACCCCAGCAAAGGTCGAAGCCACTTCTCCTCAACCAGTTCGAACAAAATAGCGTCAACCAACTAGGACAAAACAACCTCGGACCTAATTCTCTTCGTTGACACTCCTCAAAATTGTTCCAAGGTATACAACTTCAGATAACACTATTAGATGATTCGTGCAAGTCAGATACATTTTTAATTCTAACTATAACATAAGTGTTTATACTATTGTGGTATGGTAAAAACAATCTTCTACAAATCTTTTTATATGGACAAGTCCATACATTACATAAATAATCATCCCTAGACTTGGGGGATTATTGTTATGCCTCACCACCAATCCTCAAATCAAAGTGTTGTGTAGGAATCCACGTAGGCACGAAAGTCAACAAAGACCTAATTGGTCAAATGTAAAGAAATCATATGAATGGTTGAAGCTCTTATGTCGAAGCATTGCCTAAACGGTTGAAGTGTGTGAGTCCGAAGCGCTACATAAAGATATGGAAGAAGTCTAAACTATTCACACAGAGGACCAATACAAAGCTTCCTCCAATAGAGGCCGTAAGTTCATCCGAAGCTCATGAAGTTGAAGCTATCTTTTATAAGATTTGTAGTTAATCTTTAGGAATGATTGATGTAATGTTTGTAATAATGTCAGGTGTGTCACCCTAATGTATAGGGTGGCTGACCCATTGTCAATGTTATATTGTATGATAAACTGTGATGTAAAGTCTTAGTCAAGGAGATGAGGCCACGTGGTTTTGATTCAACAAACACCATGTCGGCCGAAACACTATAAATAAACCATCTTTGTAACTAGAAAAGGGTTGGATAGTTTTGAAAACTCTATACATATCAACTTGCTTTTTTTTCCACATACTTTAGTTTGATCTTTAATTGATTTACTTTGGTATTTGATTGGTGATTATTGTTAGTGCAATCACCTTTGTTCCACTTGTCGGTGCTTGAATACCTTTATCTCACGCCGTGAAGCATATTCTGCGTCCACGTTCATTTCCTATAGGGGTTTTTGTCAAAATGCGCCAAAATTTGCTTAAGTTGGCGTGAGTGGGCCTGACATCTATTGTCCACATAAGCTTCACGTTTTTCGGAGTCAACACTTACAATATTCATAACACTCAATGTGGGAATATTAGATTGAAATTTGTGCCAAAAATGAGCTTCACTAGTTTGCTTTATACTTTTTTGCCTTCTTAAAATTTTCAATGGAAAGAAGCATATATACGTATGGACCAAACATATAGCCGTGGCATGTTATGCCTACAGGTCCCATCCACTTGCTCAAAATGAAGTTTTTCAGTGCTCCAAATATGTTAGTAGGGGGTTGATGCAGTTCTAGGCTCAAAGGTGCATTGGCTTGATTTTTTGTTTTTTGTTTTTTTTTTTGTTTTTACGTCACCATGATTTTAATTCAATTCATGTAAGACACAACAATAGCACGAATGAAACAAGGTTGTTTGTCTAATCAACTACAATATTGAAAGTATAAAAGCGCATTAGATGTTAAACTATCAGCGACACCAATTGAATCTTGCCCGTGACCAATTGAATCTTGCCCGTCCAAAATGACAACTGATGGATGTAAATGAAGCTAATAAGAAAGAAATAGAAACCAAAAAGCTCCAAGGGGAATAGAGATGGATGGTTTTTTTATTGCTGCTACTACATTACACTAGTCAGACTCTAGCAAATCAATGATAATTGTCGACAATAGAATACAATGGCTTTGGGTCATTCTAGAAAATGACAGGTGCGATCGTTTAGTAGCAGGCTGATAACTAATTTTGTTATGTATTCATGTGTTACTCGGTGGTTTAGAAGTCATGCTTTTTTTATTTACCCACATGTATTAAAGTAACGAGTTTGTGCCATCAACAAATGAGATGGTTCGACTTGCCTTTTATGTGAGCCATCTTTTGCTTTAGCTACCTTAATGCTTTTATTCTTCACCTGGGGGGGGGGTTGAGATAGATTTCTTATTTTGATATTAACAAATAGTCCATCAAATCCGATTACATTAAGATTAAATCTAGAAGTAGTTTTTATTATTTGAACTGCAAACCTACATATGGTATGATTTGAGCATATTTCCTCTGTTAGTTGTGGCGACGTGTGCTTTATTGGGGGGACGCGCAATGATTATAACAATTTTTTGCGTACGATACTAGACATGTTTGCATGTTTTTAGGTTAGTGGCATGATTTGCATTTAATGGGTGTGCTGACTACACGCTATCTTACCGGATGATATAGACATGTTATGTCTGATGATATCAAATTGTTTTAACATCCCCGATGATATAGACTTGTTATGCCCTGGGCAGTTTCAAACTGCACTGTCATCCTCGTGACTGTACAGCTATTCATAAGCATTAGATGAATATGGGGCATATAATTCCTTTCTTCTCGTTCTTTCCTCATATGACATTGCTCCTACCCAGTTAACTTTCAATGTGCGGGCTCATCTGGTAGGGTTTTTTGTTGTGGAAACTTGTGGGTTTAAAGGGGGAACTTACATTGGTTGTATTGTGATCCATCTACCATCCTGTGAAGGCGAAAAATAAAGCAAACCCGCAAAAAGGGTACGACTATCTTTCTCCTCGTTTTTCCAAAATTTGTCTAAATCTTGTAATTACCCTAACAAGTTATACAACTGGAAATAGGTTTTTTCTTTGTTCATGGCAATTGGGGGTTTCAACTTAATGACCCCAACCTTTCTGTCATTATTCTTCGATGTTACGGTGAATATAGCAAGTATTAGCTCCTTACTCACCCTTTATCTTTAATTTTGATGTTTTATTATTTTGCTATGCTTGTAACGTAAAACAACCAGCCTCTCTATAAGAAAAGCTTAACTAAATTATGCTTAACTAAATTATCAAAGGCAATTGACGAGTACACAGCAATAATGGAGAAAGGATCAATTCCATTGAATTGAATTGTTTACTTTGTACATCACTGTGATATTTATAATACAATGAGAAGAATCTAGAAGAAGAAAATTTATGCTAAAAAAATAATAATCAAAAGGCTACAAAACAATCGTAAATATCCTAATAGAAATAGAGGTCCCATTTGCTTCATTAACTGAATTGTACTATTCTCTGTCATCATTCACCCCAATGCCTTCCTAATGGTGGCCTTCTTCCTGTTGATCAGTTAATATTGGCCGATGTTGTTTCTTCCCACAAGATGGAGAGTGGATATCGAAAACTCCCATCTTGTCCATATGTTGATAAAATTGAAATGAATTTAAAGCTTTAGTCAAGATGTCTGCAACTTGAAGATTGCTACTGAGATGCTTAGTAACTATACTTCCTTCTTGAATCTTGTCACGTATAAGATGGCAGTCTAGCTCTATATGCTTCGTTCTTTCGTGAAAAATCGGATTCGCTGCAATGTATAAGGCTGATTTATTATCACAAAACAAATTAGCAGCCTGTGAATGATCAATTTTTAAGTCTTGAAGGAGATATCTGATCCAAGTCAATTCACAACACACGTTTGCCATTGCCCTGTACTCTGCCTCTACTGACGACCTGGATATTGTGTCTTGCTTCTTGGATTTCCAAGATACTAGAGAAGATCCAATAAAAACACAATATCTTATGACACTTCTTCGAGTATCTGGACATGCTCCCCAATCTGAATCACTAAAAGCATTGAGTTGTAAATTTGAACTAGCAGAAAAGAGTAGTCCTTGTCCTGGAGCTCTCTGTGATTGGTCAAGGTGGATGCAAAGACTAGACATCCAAACACTTTAAGGCGTGCATAGTCTGGTTTATGTTTGAAAAGCATTTCAAAAGGTGTTTTATCGTTTAATAGAGGTGAAGGTGTCCTGTTTATAAGATATATAGCAATGAGGACAAAATTACTCCACTATTTCATTGGAATACCACTTTGAAACCTCAAGGCTCTAGCAACATTAAGAATGTGCTGGTGCTTTCTTTCAACTATAGTATTCTACTGTGGCGTTTCGACACATTTTTTGATAAATGATTGCTTCCTTATGGTAGTAGTCTTTCATTTCAAACTCCCCTCCATTGTCAGTCCTAATAACCTTTATTTGTGATTGAAATTGAGTTTTTATTAAAGCACAAAATCCTTGCAAAGCAGCGGTGGCATCTAACTTGTATTTTAATATATAAACCCACATGCATCTACTAGAATCATCAACTATGGACAGGAAATACCTTGATCCATCATGACTAGTTTCACTACAAGGTCCCCATATATCACAATGTATGAGATCAAAGTTTTTTTTGGATTTATGATAACTAATAGAAAAGGGCAACTTGCGCATTTTGGCCATTGGACATATAGGACACGGTTCATTTGCATATTTAGGAATATCATTAATACCTATTAAGTCTAATCTAGAATGAGATGGATGTCCCAGCCTATAGTGCCAAAGATCAAACTTCTCAATTCTGGTAGTAGTAGCTAACATAGTTCTTTTATATACAATAAGGGAAAATGCTTCTGTTAAGGCTAAAGGAAAAACTTGGCATTGCAGCAGATGGTATAAAATTTGCCTCACTTAACCCATTCCAGTCGTTTTCTAAGTCAAAAGGTCCTGCACAAAGCAATTTTCAGGAAAAAATATAAGGCAACATTTAGACATTTGTGTTAATTTTCTAGCAGAAATAAGATTAAAAGAGAATGATGGAACACAAAGCACATTTTGCAAAATTAGGTTCTCTGTGATTTCTATAGTCACTATATGTGTGACTTTAACTAAATTACCATTTGGAAGGAGGACTTAATAGTTTACTTTGGCTTGGATGGAATTGAAGAACGAAGTGCAGCAGACCATGTGGTCTGTTGCTCCCGTATCTATTATTCATGGTGCATCATGATTTTTCCCAGTTCTGTTTTTACATGCACAGAGATAATGAGGTATACCAGAGTGTTTTTGGGATTTGTGTGTTTGTCGAGGCAGTGAGGCATTAATATTTTGGGATTTGAGTAAAGCTAGAAGTTGTGCTTGCTGCTCTTGAGTGAATATCACTTGATTACTACTTTCAGCACCTTCCTGTTCCTACAAGGATACTTGATCGGCTGAGAAGTTTCCCTTTCTATGCACCCTATGTCCAGGAGGGTATCCATGGGTTTTGAAACATTTGTCCACAGAGTGTCTTGGCATATGACAGTGGCTGCAAGTCGGCTTGTTGGGATTGGCCTTGAAGCATTTTTCTATTGAGTTTCCATGTATTTTGCAAAAGGTACAGTAATATTTCCTTTGTGTAATTCCATTCTGATTCACTCCATAACTGAGCATTCCTCTAGTAGCTAGTGCCATCAAATCAGGTGTGAGGAGATCTGCTGAAATTTGCCTCCTCTTTTCTCTTGTTGAATTATGGAGTACACTTCATTGAGAGTAGGGAAAGGCTTAACCAAGAGAATTTGAGCCTTGATTGCTTTGTAAGAATCATTCAAGCCCATCAAAAATCTCATTACCCAATCTCTTTACTGATTCTCAACAACAGGTTTCAGCCCCCCCACACGTACAATTAGGAATCAACTCATAGTTCATCAATTCATCAAGGAGAGTTTTGTATTTTGAAAAGTATGCACTTACAGGATCTTGATTTTGCATTAGGGTGGCAATGGCATGCTTAACCTCATAAATCCGTGGAGCATTTTGTTGAGCTAGTTGGTGTTCTAAGTCTAGCCAAAGTTTTCCAGCTGTGTCAGCATATAATGTGCAGGACTTTACATCAATCGCCATGGTATTTTGTAGCCAAGCAATGACTATGTCATTGCATCGAAGCTAATACTCCATCAATAGGCTGTTAGGATCTGAGGATTTAGACAAACTTCCATCAATGAAACCAAGCTTGTTTTTTATTCGAAGGGCTCTTTTCATGGAACTTGCCTAAGCATAATAGTTGGTGTTATCAAGGACGTGAGTAACCAGTATTTCCCTAGAACTATCACTGCTACCAATGTAATATGGACTGTTGGGGTCATTTGGATTTGGAACAGGATGGTTGTTTGGTGCTGGATTTACGTTTGGATTTTGCTCATCATTTTGAATCAAATTTGGATTTGAATTTGTTGATTCCATTGTAGTGCTATGCATAAAAGCTCTGATACCATATAAGAAAAGCTTAACTAAATTATCAAAGGCATAAACCAGTACACAGTAATAATGGAGAAAGGTTTAATTCCATTGAATTGAATTGTTTACTTTGTACATCACTGTGATATTTATAATACAATAAGAAGAATCTAAAAGAAGAAAATCTATGCTAAAAAAATAATAATCAATAGGCCACAAAACAATCGTAAATATCCTAACAGAAATAGTGGTCCCATTTGCTTCATTAACTGAATTGTACTATCCTCTGTCGTCATTCACCCCAATGCCTTCCCAACGATGGCCTTCTTCCCCTTGATCATTTAATATTGGCCGATGCTATTTCTTCATTTGCAGCTGATTCTCTATGGGTTAAGCTTGATGTTTTAACACTCTCTTCGTTATCAAGCTCTTAGTGACCTTCGTATTTTGGTTGCATGTATCCTTAATTTTTGTTCTGAAGCTAGCGGGGTCGAAAGATTGCTCTATCCTTCGAACTTAAGCTTTTACAATACTGGAGTTTAGACTACCATGGGTGAGTTTTTATAATAATTTACTTGTTTCTTGACTTTTCTATTTCATATAATATTTGATTCTTCTTTTTCTTTTCCTGTGTGAATTGATTTGAGTGCAAATCCTTTAGCAGCCTCTAAGCGTCAGAAAACTTTGGCACCTCATTCTTTTAAGGAACCAATCCCTGAAAGATCAAGATGGTCTAAAAGTATGCCTTTGTGACATGTTGAAGATTCGATCAAACGACCTCTACCCTCCAAGGGGACTGGAGGATCTAAGTCTTCTACCGCTACTTCGATTTTAGGACCGTTGCCAATGGAGTCTATGTTCCCTTTTCGTCAGCTCTAGGGATCCCTTTAAAGAGAAAAGAAAGGCACCGAGCGTATTCGACCTAATTATGGATCCCATAGTATCCTACTCTACCAAGGATTTTACCCATGATTATAAATATCTATTTCTTCTTCGTCATAATGAGGAATTAGATTCGGGAGTTTTGTCGGTGCTTCCTCCTTTTGTTTCATTGGAAGCAAGATCTGTATATGTTGACTTTAATCACTCTTGGGAAAAGCTCACGACGGTGATTGCCCTTGAGGAGAAAAATGATTGACACTTATCGCATACAAGCTCCTGTTCTATATCACGATCAAAAGGTTGATTATGAGACTTGCATTTTGTTAGCTAACAACTTTAATAAAAAGTTGAACCCTTTGGAAAAGAGGTATGAGTCATGACTTTAAACTTTGTGGACGGACTTAGATTCGCCCTTTCATAGTTGATCTTTCTTAAAAGGGATGCAATTTATTCCCTCATTGTTTTTGGAGGAATGAACCTCGCCTTTGGTTTTGAAATTTCATTGTAGGCAGAGGAAAACTCTCCTTTAACCAAGACTTTGTTATAGGTTGGAAGAGGCTCGCTTCATTCTTTAGCTCGTTTATCGCTTTTTCTCGCTATTACGACATTATTTCAGATCTAGTCTTGGCTTGATTGTTTCGAAATTTATGCTTTCTCCAATACTTGAAAAGTTATTCTTATTGGCAGGTAGGTTTTCAACTTACCCATCACATCTGAATTTGCTTTTCTAAATAAGGATTTTCGAGCATGTTCATAATTTTTATCATCGGTATTGATTCGGCCCATTTGCTAGAGTAATATGTCTTTTTGAAATTGGTATTTTTCCATTGAAGCCACGCTAAAATTCGGCTAGAGGCATCTCGGGATGATTAACTTGCATTTGATCAAAAGCATTTCCAAAGAATATTTATAAGACTTATTATTCGCAAATAGATAGTTAATACCTTTGCAAGCTATCAGGGTTCACATTACCAATGCTTCATAGTAGGGATATATGATTCTGTATTCGTTAACATTATTTAAATATAATTAGAAGCGATGCAATTTTTTTAGGATTACCTTAAATTCAAAAATTCCTTAACACGAGCTCCTGAGATATTTGGGGATATTGCCTTTACGCGTTCCTCGTTTCTCCACCTACATAAGGGCCATCAATTATAATATTGATTTCTCTTACCGATTGTCGAGAATTTGGGACATCAATTATTGCCTGCGACGCCACTGCATTCCTCTGTTTTTCCTCTATTATCTTGCCTTTTGGTCGGATATACAAGCCTACAATTTCCAGGTAATTCATGAATTTTTCTCTGCTAGCTATGTTTCCATACCATCGTAAGCACTTTGAAGCATTAATCTGTATCATGATTTTTAGCTCGATGGATTTTGTAGAACTTCGCCTTCTATTTTTTTGAGAATGGATTTGTTTGCAATATGCGAGGGTGCTATAGAGAGCATGTACATCTTGCCCTTAGGTTTGTCAAAATGTACTTTTGGCCATCTGGATGTATATTCTGAGACTTTTCTTTTGAATTTTTTTCGTGCAGCCTTGTTCCTTATTTCCTTGATTTTCGAGCATATCTTGTGTTACGGGCCTGAGTCAGGCATGCCACCTCACCTGCCACTTGTCGACAGGGATTGTCCTGCACTGCGCCACGTGTCAACCGAGACGATTACGCATAGGATGAGCTGACTGCATAAGCAGAAGAAATCACTCTAGGGACGAACTGGCCATGCGCTAACAAAGGAATCGAACTCATCGACTCATCTGCGATACCTCGTATATGCAAAGGCCCGTACTCCGCTCCTGCCTCGCCTCATCCCAACAAAGATCTCCCCAAAGTCAAATTCCTAATTGATTGGATGTGTGGCAAGACCCAAACGGTCAAGCTTAGCTGCTTTTGTCAGGAAAATTAAATGCCAACCAACCTATGAAAAGACAAATTGACACCTAGAATGGGACGAGCCATGAGGATCTCATAACACGTGTCTCCTCATCCGATGGTTCTCCTCTTCCCATCCTTGGTATAAATACACCCTATTTAAACATAAACTGACTTGACCGTTGGAGTGCTAGCTGTCGTTCCCAACCCCTCTGGGAGAGACCACGGGTAACTGACGTAGTGCTACGTGTGTAGGGAAGAGTTGACTTGAAGACTTCTTCTATTGGCCATGTCAGAACCATTTTTCGAGGTCAACATCTTGTATTTGGAACTTATTCAGTGTTAGGTCTACTAATTTGTGGAAGAAACATGGATTTTCTTTGTTGAGATCTCTCAAGAAAAGAGTTTTTGTTAACAAGCCATTTCATAAGACACCCTCGCCTCTATGTAAACATATATTTGCCAGTGATCAGCTCAGCTTTAAATAGTGCAAAATAATTCTCGAGGGACTCTCATGTTTCCCGCCTCACACCATTTACCCTTGGGGCTAGTACTAGTTCCATCCTATTATTTAATGAATGTTTCTACGATTGCTAGTTTCTTAGTTGTAAGTTGGTTTTCATATTTCTCATACAAATGTACCAAGTTTTCTTCTCTCCGATTATGATGAAGTGCATAATGAGTTAGAATTTATGATAAAGTGGGATTGCAAGGGAAAAAAATGATTTCATGATAACATTAGATTTGTCCGTTTTGACAAATTGTTAGTCTAATTCGATTGGAAACGGGCCAAGGATCACAACTCATCGCCTTTGGCTACGACTACGTCGAAGTTTGGGCAGATTCCAACGTTTAGGCCCTCGATTAAGTATTTTTGTCATTTATGATAATTTTTATTTTGGTAATATGTCATTCAATAAAATTTAGATTCGTATTTTGTCTGTTGGAGGACGATCCTGAATATTAGGAGTTTCTATTTAAGTTGTCAGCTATTTTTCCATTTATGGAAAAATATCGTTTTTTATTTTTTTATTATTTAATTTTCTAATTTTGCTAGGGTTTTACTATT
>CAIGRO010132543.1:0-12862 GCA_903798355.1 Fraxinus baroniana
ACCCTGCCTAAGCTGCTAAGTGCTAAGTGCTAAGTGCTAAACAAAATTATAAAAACTAACAATTAACAAATCAAACAAATTAACTAACAAAAACAAAAACAAAAAAAAAAAAGGAAAAGAGAGGAGAGAAGAGCAGGCAAGGGCGAACTGTGCTCAGACTGCTCACGCCGGAGGCCGAAGCTAGACTGCTGGAGCAGCCGTCACACAGACACACACTCACACCGGACGGCCAAAGAGATGGAGGCCCAAGGCAGTAGGCAACGATCGCCGATGAAAAAACTGAAGTCTGCTCCGCAAATCGCACAGGTCGATTTTCGTTTCACTTTTAGATTTGATTTTTGGTCTCTGAATTGGGGATTAATCAGGTTAAGGAATGGGTTTGGATCGCGTGAGTCGTGAGTCGTGAGTCGTGAATGAGTGGTTGTGTAGAGTGTAGACCGTGAGTTTTGATTTAATGGGCTGTTGGGCTTAGTCACTTGGGTAGTTGGGTTTGTAGGGATTGGACTAATGTTAGGTTTTAAAAAAAAAAAATGGGCTTTCATTTTTCAATTTACAAATGGGCTTGGGTTTTTTTTTTTCAAATGGGTTAGACAACTAAGGGCTTGAAAGGGGCAAAACAATTGGCAAGTTAAGGACCTGGGCTTGGGCAAAGGTGGGTTAGCCCACCCCTAGCTCCGCCACTGGGTTGGGTATAAACTTAAAAATAAAAATAAAAAATAAAAAAAAAAATTGGAGCCCAAAAAAAATTAAATTGGAGATTTGAGGATATTACATGTGATAGCCATTGCGAGAGAGATGAATAAGGTATTTTGTATGGTGTTGGGTTGAAATGAAATTGGGTCTATTGCAACGTTTGTCAAATGTTGCGAACTTTTCGCAACGTTTGACAAACGTTGCTAAAAGTTCTACTTTTCGCAACATTTGTCAAATGTTGCGAAAAGTGACGTTTGACAAACGTTGCTAAAAATCCTACTTTTCGCAACATTTGACAAACGTTGCTGTAGACCCCTTTTTGCAACGTTTGTCAAACGTTGCTAAAAGTCCTACTTTTCGCAACATTTGATAAACGTTGCTATAGGTGAAACTTTTTGCAACACTCAACAAACGTTGCAAAAAGGGGTCTATTGCAACATTTTTCAAAAAAAACGTTGCCAAGACTCATTTATACTAATCAATGGCAACATTCACTCACTAAAATGTTGCCAAAAGTCCCTTTTAGCAACATTTATCAACAAATGTTGCCATTTTAATGTTGCGAATGACTCTTTTTGTTGTAGTGAGAGAAGTAGATGGGATGGTGGAAACATTCACAGTTAGGATAGTGACTAAGAATTTTACCAAATGAGAAAGCATCGAATATAAAGAGACCTTCTTATCTATGGCTATGGTTAAATCTATTTGGATCCTCTTATCCATTGCAATTAATTGGACTATGATTTTAACTAAAACTTCAACGAACCTTATGTCCATAAAAAGATACAGGATAAAATTGTAATTTTTTGGTGCTTTATGGGGTGATATTCTTTTCATGGGAAATGATGTGGAGTGTTATCGTCTGAGAAAGTATGGTTGGCCAACATTTTCATCTGAAGGACTTGAGTGAAGTTAGCTATATTGTAGGCATTTAGATCTTGAGAGATCGAAAGCATTCGATAGTTGTGTCCTAAACATATATATTGACAAGATACTTGTTAGATATCCAATGCAAAATTCGAGGAACGATAATATGCCTTTGAGATAAGGAATCCAACTATCTAAAGAGTGGTCCTTTAAAACTCTTGAGGAGATAGAGTGCATGAGTAGAATACCTTATACAACGGGAGTAGGTAATCTCATGTATACTATGTTGTACACTAGAACTAACATTTGTTATACTAGTATGGCGAGTAGATATCAACTTAATCTTGGAACAAATCAATAAGTCGCTATAAAGCATATCCTTACGTGCCTGCGAAGAATAAGGAACTATATGCCTATTTACTCTTCATCAAATCTTATTTCAGTGTGTGATACAGATTTAGATTTTCATGCTAATAGGAACTCTCATAAGTCTAGATTAGGATCATAGTTTACACTTGGCGGTGACGTTATTATATGAAGTATCAAGCAATCTTTCATTATTCATTCCACCATGGAGGCCGAGTATATGGAGGGTTGTGAAGCTGCTAAGGAACAGTGTGGCTCAAGAAATTACTAATGGACATGACGTGGTGCATCCATCTGCATAGCCTTTGACATTATAATGTGATAACTATTAGGAGAGTGACGAATGCTAAAGAATTAAGGATTCATTAGATGGTTATTTCATAGAATAAATTATCATCTCTTAAGAGAGATTGTTGGTCATAGAGATGTGGTTTTGCAGTAAGATTACTACTTGGGGATAAGCTCACAGGCCCGTTTGCTAGCTAAAAGTTTTATCGAACATCCGTAACATATGGGATTGCAACACATGATATAAATACTCAATGGAAAGTGGAAAATTTGTTAGGTTGTTCGCCGATATAGTATAGTCTTGTTGTAGTAAAATAATTTTACAATAAGTAAATTATATTTTTATTTATTTAGTATTGTTGCATTTTATTTAATATTGAGCATGCGAATAAAAATGGCAATGATCACTTGGGATAATATAAGTTGGGTGCTTGAGTTGACAAATACAATGTAACATAACTTATATTTTGATCATAAATAAAATTGTTCACATACAATGTATAAGGGTTGATGTCTTGTATTGGAAGATTGTCATGTTGACTACTTCTTTATTAGAACTAGTGATTTTTCCTTTTTATAGAAAAAAGTTTAATAGTGAAACCAGTACATTTGGATTGTATTGAATGGACCGTGAGTCTAGTTTAATTCTATAGCACGATCGTGCGGATAATCTAATTCTACTTGATCATCCAGTATTTCATCCAAATCCCTTGACGGGATTTCGTATATTATTTCATGAGTTTAATAGTTCTTCGATTAATCAATGTGTGATATCAATTTGATTGATCGAATATCTCGGTGAGTTGGAACTTGGAAATGTGAGAACTAGTGAAGCAGAGAATTCAAATTCGTATTGAGAATCGTCACTTTGAAAAATGAGTTGATTGATTACTTAAGTATTTCCTTTTCAACGGTTATAAATCTGAGTTGATCGTTGGTGTGTGCACGACCGCCTCCCCACACTCTGGAGAATGCAGTGTACGGCTTACGATTTGGCCAAGTACATGGATGTGAGAGGGCTCGGTATGTGATGGCCACGTCGTCCCTACAAAAAAAATGAGGTCAACAGTATGTATAACTCTGTAATCAAACGGTAAGTTCACCTCTGCCCCAAGGGGTACCTAATAGAAACCAGTGTGGACTCAATGCGACTTGCCCTCCAACCACTTTTCCTCATCGACCAAATAGGGGTACCCAGCCTGCAGCCCATGATATACATTGTGAAGTCTCGTCATCCAAATCTATCCCCTTTGTTGAAGAACTAAAGAAGTAGACAAACAAAGGAAAATAGAATCAAATATAAACTACCCTGGTACGAGGTGAGGCTAACTTCACACAGACTATGATCAAAAAATTTCACCAACGGAAACCTTATATATCTCTCAAAACACATCGAAAGGGAAAAAGGTTCAAATAAGAAATGCTAGAGGAAATGCCATTCATTTAAAGGACATACGTCGAAGGATCATGGCCATTGATTTCAAATTTTTTTGAATCAATGGATCATTGCACTTGAGGTGACCCCACTTTACCATGATATACTCATTACATCAGCCACCACGTGCCTACTTCGAAGGTTCCTCTAAGTCCAATTATCAATACGTTCGATACATCATTATGGTCGAGCTCAACTGACGACTTGGGATTATCTAAATGACCGAACTCACCTAACAAACTACTTGCTAATTGGCCACTTATGAAGAAATAATTAACCAATAATCAATTCAAGATAGGGAATTTGTCTCCTAACCATCAAAACCAACCAATGAAAAGGAATATGACGTTGGTAGGCCACAAACCTATGAATTAGGCAACCAGTTCGTCACCTCCGTCATTGTGAACTACCGATTCAAAACCTTTGATGTGAAAAATCGTACACGAAGGTTGATTATTAAATTCGTAATTCTCCGTATATAAATAGGGAGACCATTCTTCACTAAAACATAGGAGTCAAGCTTTCACATCTATAGTACACCTATATAACAGGCATACCTTCTATTAAGCTCGGACGAAGTATAAAATCCAACCTCGCAAATTTCTCTCTTTTGATAATCTCTAATAAGTTGAATCAAGGAGTGCCACATTGCTTTTTGACATCAACAAAGGTTAGGTATCAACTTATAGGTTAAATCAATAAAACCCCTAATAGTGGTATTTCAATTGTTCAATTGATCTCCATTCGCTCTCGTCAACCATGTATGAGTAGTCTTCTCCCCCACAAATTTTTTCACTCTAAACCTCAATATTCATAGCACTTCGTTAAATATGTCAAAACTTTCTCAAATGTTGCTTAATTTCCATTGAACTTCAAAAGTTATCTAAGTTGCTACTAATATTTCCCTATTATTTCGAATTGTCATTGAACATTAAAAGTTGTTCGAGTTGCTACTTAACAAAATTTTATTTCATCTATCACTCCGTCACTCGCTATTTTAAATCTAAACGGACTAGATGACATGGCAGGCAAAATCACGACTATGGTAATATTTTGATAAGCTGGGATACCTGAGTATAAAAAAAAATAAATATATATATATATATATATATATATATATATAGAAATGCTTTCTATTGATTAACGTGTTAACCCATATGATTACTATGTTATTTGGCAACTTGCGTGGGGCCGTTGCAAGCGCTGGATGTACAGAGCTGGTTGAATGATCCATGAGCAAATTGTCCAACCTACTTAAAACTAGCCTTAATTTTGAACATACGTAATTAATGATTTTAAGTTTATTTTTGGATTATTCTAAATATAAATTAAAAATAAAAATAAATGAATAAAATAAATCTTGGAAATAAATCGATTTATTAAAGGCACTGGGATTCCAAATCTACCATTGTTAGTGTACTTTAATCCTCAAATCTTGAAAGTCTATTTCTATCTCCTATGAGACATAGAGTTATTTGTTATTCGAGCAAAAAAGATAAATAACATCTTGGTATAATTACGAATCCCAAAAATGACTTAAAATTGACCAAATTATAAGATCTCAATTAATTCAACAACAAATATTCAACCCAACAATCATGTAAATTGAAAACGAGCAATTGATTAATCAAAAAGTTAACAAGGTTTCATTGTAACTCTAGCAACTAGAAGTTTATCCTATCATGGTCGAATTGCGAAAATACATACTTGAATAAGAATACATCACCGTGAATCCCAAATACCAGAAGAAAAAGAGAAAATAAATCTTAAATCCTTTAATTTCTTCAATGGATCTTGAATGATTTATCTTCTTCTCCTTGTTTCGTCACTAATAAAATTGGATGCCTTCTCCTTCAACAAGAGTATGCTTATGTTGCCTTCTAAGATTTTCTATGATCTCTTTTCCCTTGTTTGACCTAGGTTGCGTACTTGACAATCTACAAGTTTTAGAAGTTATAGTACCAAAAATTGCCCCTTATTTTAAGTTAAAATAGGTAAAATTTTAGAAACAATCGAGCACGACAGGCTCATGAGCTGTAATGGTCTTTCATCCCTAAAATCTATCGGCTATAAGTTGTGAGTCACTGTTCGTGATCACAGACCCTTTCTGTCTTCTTATTTATTTCATGTTTGGTCCTTGTTATACCTCCCAACATTTAGGTCATCCATCTTTCAATTATGTTAAAACTAGTCCCTAAACTTCCAAACTCTTCATCTTTAGTCTTCCAACTTTCTAGTTTTGAACATTCAAATTGATCCCAAAGGTTATCATTTATCCAGTTAGGTCTACGAACTCTGCAAATATCAAATTCTACTCCTAAAACTTATGAAATCATCAAATCAATTATCCAAAACTTCCAATCAAGTTCTCAGCTCCTCGGTAGTTATGTTATTCAACAAATTCAAATCTTTTCCATTTTTATTGTTACTTTTATTTTTTGCTTGATTCATCTCCCAATTCAGGGTTTTTAACTAAAAGTAATTTATATCCTAACATAAGGAGAATTATATCCAATTTCATTAATTAAATAACTTTAAGAGCCTAAATAAGCGTCTAAAACATACTTATTAAACACTCTCAAATTTACACTTTTGCTAGTCCTGAACAAACTATCTACTCAATTACTATAACACACAAACAAAAACATAACAAAGATTCACTTCGTTAGACAGTTCATCACAAAGACAGTAACTTCAAAATTGAACAGTTTGTTACTCATATAAATAAATCGTAAAATAAACACGCCACACGGCAGGCAAATGAACCCACACGTGGTGCGAGGATCGACCGACCCGATGTCATACACGGAAGGAGCCTGCGTATCCGACCCCGTTTGCAAGTATCCCAGCTAACCCATTTCCCGACGCCATTCAGACCACTCAGGGAGGGGAACCACCTGGAATCGACTCTTCCTCACCTGGCACTACTATTCCACTATTGGGTCTTCACCAATTCGATCAAAACAAGGTCTGATTGCTTCTTGCCATGAACGGTTTTTTCGAAAAATTAGGGTTTGATAAAATTGATGCTCCCTCTCTGCTCCAACTACTTAATTCGATTGGAAAAAATGCTATTAGTAATGGAAATGCTATGAATACACTGCTAATTGATCCAATTTGTGCTCAAAATGTTGAAACCAACTCTCCAATTTTGTTTGGACGTGAATATGTTCCCAAATCTTCAATTGATACTGCTGTTGAGGGTTTGGCACCATTTTTGACTTGTACTAATGTTATGGAAGAGCCAAAGTGCAAGAGTAAGGAATCACTTGGTAGAATTGAGGGTCATTTAAATTCAAGTTCTACTCCTATACATATGACTGATGATTTATGTCAATCTCCAAAGACACCCCCAACACTTGTTCCTTCTCCACACATTACACCATTGATGCCTATGTCTCCAATCAATAACTTGATGAAAATCTCCTCCAACTATGATCCCTCACCCCCAGTTCCACTCAAAACTGATCGAAACGCATCCAAAATGACCAAAGGAACCCAGGGTCTAACTCAGCATACAAAAAATGATCAGAACAGACCTGGCCCTCCTTTACCGGCTCAGAACCCAGGCAAAACACATGTTCCTCCAACAGGAGTTACGGGAGCTACCCAAGCCCCTTTATCTTATGCCGCTGTGCTCATTTGCAAACCCGAGATTACACAGGTCGAGAGGAGCTAGAAGAAATCATTTGCCCAAGTCCTCCAAGCTCCTGAGGACTCCAGACACCATAGCTTGGTTTCCAAGGAACCATACATCTACCATGGAAAGCCTGCTATATTTTTTGAAGAGTCTGATGAACAATTTTTGGCATAGGCATACAAGTTCACTCTTGTTGGTAAATTTGTGCACCGAAAACCCTCAATGATCAAGGTATGTGATAATTTTGTACGCTTTGGATTTACTGGTGATTATGAAATTGGTCTTATAGATGATGCTCATATTATTATACACATGGCACATAAGGATGATTACTCACGATTCCTCAAACCCACTTGGTACATTGATGGATGCCTTATGCGTGTCTTTAAGTGGAACCTTAGTTTTAGTCCCCAATATGAGGCTCCTATTGTTCCTATTTGGGCCTCATTTCCCTTATTGTCTATTCATTTTCATGCCAAAAGCGCGCTATTTGCTATCGCTAAAGCTATTGGACTTCCTCTTCGTATTGACGAAGCTACTTCTGACCTCCAACGACCTAGTGAAGCTAGGGTCTGTATAGTGGTAGACTTAGAATGTAGGCTCTCATATCGTGTTTGGATTGAAAGAGAGAAGAGAGGAGGATACTGGCAGCCGATTGTGTATGATAAAGTTCTTGATTNTAAAGCTATTGGACTTCCTCTTCGTATTGACGAAGCTACTTCTGACCTCCAACGACCTAGTGAAGCTAGGGTCTGTATAGTGGTAGACTTAGAATGTAGGCTCTCATATCGTGTTTGGATTGAAAGAGAGAAGAGAGGAGGATACTGGCAGCCGATTGTGTATGATAAAGTTCTTGATTATTGCTTCCATTGCAAACATTTTGGTTAGATTGAGGTCAATTGTTCTAGTGGTTCCCAACCTCCTCCACCCGTTACGGCCCCTGGCAGTGGTAACCTTAATCATAGACTCGATCCTACTCTGGCCAAGGATAAGAAAAAATGTAAGAAGGTCATGACAACACCTCGCATGAAGTGGACCCCTGTTAAGAGAGATCAGATGAGATATGACAATACATCTGGAGAGACATCTAAGATCATCCATCATATTTCCCCTCCCATTGACCCCATGGCTCCGCCTCCACTATTGCTCCGTCTGTGACACTTGTTACCCACATGGCTCCTACTAGCTCCACTGCTCCTCCCATCGTCAGCTCTCCCCTGATTGTTGTTCCTCAGAGTACCAATGTTGATACATTAATTGTTCTTCTTGATGTGCAGAACTCTTTTCCTCCCAGTGGAGTCCCTCTTACAGTTGCGCCCATTAGAGCGGGTAACCATACATCTCCTGTTGTCACATCCGAAGCTCATCCAGTAGCTCAATCTCATGTCCCAGTCAACAGTACTCTTTTGATTAGTATCCCTACATATCTTAATCATCTATTGGTGGATATACCACAGAGGCCACAGGGTTCGATTCTATTGGATACGCCCACTACACCTATTCCTTGTCAACAGAATATGGAGGCTTCTGTATCTACAAATCACTCTGACTCTGATGCGTTATCTCATATTAAAGTTCATCAACAGGGTTTATATCGTCGATCTTCGGCTGATGACTTGGCAAGTATGGCTGGTAGGACAGAGGAGGATGGTTTTGTCCCAGTTGGTCGTAAAAGAAATTCAAAAAGCACTAACACTTCACTTCCTAGGATGACGACGGGAGTCGGTCATAGGATACCTCTTCATACAAATCTAGATGAGTACCATCATTTAGAATGCGAGAAGTATAGTTGGTGTAGCTACTCATCGGTGCCTAAAGAAACTCATACAGCTTCATCAGGTGTATCTCTTGGTTATACTGGAACCTTTTATTCTTCAACACAGATTTGATTATACTATATGATATCTATGCTTTGACATGGTAGTTCAGAATGTGTCAAACAAAATTTGGTTTTTTTGGAATGCAGGGACTACTGTCACTGTTATTGCTGATCACCCCCAATTCCTTCACGTTAGAGTTGAGGATCCCAGACTAGCGCGTCCCATCTATATGACTCATGTATATGCTTCATGTGATGCTACTATCAGGAGGGATTTGTGGGAGGGTCTTCACCGCATTTTCCTCGACATGGATGACCCTTAGTTAGTTGGGGGGATTTTAACGTTATTAATCATGATGGTGAGCGTACAAGTCATAATACTCGAGATCGAGGCACTACTGCTTTCTCTGATATGAGGTTAGATTGTGGTTTGAAGGATGCTGGCTTCCTTGGGAATTGGTATACTTGGACCAACGGTCGAGTCAAAAAGGGATTGGATATGGTCCTCATTAATTCTACTACGGCAACATTTTGTCGACAGTTGACTGTGAGGCACCTGAATCGGACTTCTTCTGATCATTTGCCTTTGTTACTTTAGTGGGTATCTGATGATGATTTGGGGCCTGGACCTTTCAGATTTCTCAATGTTTGGACCAACTATCAAGATTTTTCTTACTTTGTCGCTCAGAAGTGGTCACTCCCTACCCATCTTACGGGGATGACTGCTCTCTGGGAAAAGCTCTTTAGACTGAAACAGGGTTTACGTTGATGGAATCGACATGTGTTTGGAGATATTTTCCAAAAACTATGAGATGCTAAGGATAGGGTGGATGAGGTTGTGATAGTTTATGATAGAGACCCTACACCGGAGTATCTTGACCTATTACATCACACACAGACAGTTTTGAATCGGACCTTATCTATTGAAGAGGGTTTATGGAAGCAAAAGGCCGATTCACGTTAGGCTTGTGAAGGAGACCACAATACTCGATATTTTCATGCTATGGTTCAGGGTCATCGGATCAAATTGCGTATTAAGTCTATCAGGACGGAGGCATGGGAAGTCTTAGCTACTCCTGCTAACATTCAGAATTCAGCTATTGCATTCTTTCAGGATCTCCTATCTACTTCTACTCAGCCTTTGGACCCTATTCGTCATGATATCATTCCCTGGCTTCTGACTGAGGATGATAATATGGAACTAAATTGTATCCCTTTGATTCATGAGGTTCGGGAGATGATGTTTAGTATTGATGCTAACAGTGCCATTGGACCAGATGGTTTGTCGGCACTTTTCTTCCAACGCTGCTAGGACATTATTCAAGATGATGTTTATGGGGCTAGTCTTAGACTTCTTTGAAGGCAGCCATCTCCCAAGGGGCTTTGTGGGTACTTCTATTGTTTTGCTCCCTAAGAGGGATGGCGCTTGCAGATGGATTGACTTCAGACCTATCAGTTTATGCATTGTGTTCAATAAGGTTATTACTAAGCTTTTGAACACTAGATTGAGTACCATGTTACCAGGCATTATCTCTCCTCAACAAAGTGGGTTCATTCCTAGTCGCCTTATTGGAGACAATGTTCCATTGGTTCAAGAGCTCCTTCATTGGATAATAGAGTGCAAGGGGAAAACACTATGATGAAGCTAGATATGGCTAAAGCATATGATCACATGGACTGGGGCTTCATTTATTCTATTTTAAAGGCCTTTGGATTTGATCAAATTTGGATTGATAGGATTAGGCGGTGTATCTCAGAGTGTCGTTTTTCTTTACTCCTTAATGGTTGCCCTTGTGGGTTTTTTCCCTCCTCACGAGGGCTTAGACAGAGTGATCCTATCTCGCCATCATTGTTCATTATAGCTGTTGATTACTTCTCTCGTTTACTCACTCAGAGGTTTTAGGAGTATCCCAGTATGTGTTATCATCATGGAGATAGTACTATTATTTCACACCTTTCTTTTGCTGATGATATGATCATATTCGTTAACGGTAAAAAATCATCGATCAGGAGGATTCTTGGTTGTCTGGAGTATTATGAGAGGATTTCTGGACAGCTGGTAAATAGGAACAAGAATGGTCTTATACTACCCAGACGGGCATCTATTAGTCAGATCAGACGATTAGAGATTTAAACTGGTTTTCGACACCAGGAACAACCTTTTACTTATCTAGGAGTTCCCTTATTTAAAGGGAGGAAGAATAGCTTCATTTATGATGACCTGATTCAGAAGGTTAGGAACAGTATCTCCGGTTGGGTTTCACGACTTTTATCATATGGGGGTCGTATTACTTTGATAAGGTCTGTACTTTCCTCCATGCTATTACATCTCCCTAAGGCTATCCTTAAGAAACTCGAGAGTATCTTTGCGCATTTCTTGTGGAACTCTATAGAACAGGCTCAATGTGTTCACTAGCAGAACTAGAAGACGATTTGCCTTCCTATGATGAAGGTAATCTAGGTTTTAGGAGATTACAGGATGTGGAGCTCTGGTGGTTGTTCCGTTCCCAACGATCTCTTTAGGTCCAGTTCTTACGAGGTAAGTATTGTAAAGGGACACATCCTCTTTTTGCTGTTGTTCCATATTCAGCTTCTCCTATCTGGAAGAGGCTGAAATTAGTTGGGCCCCAGACTGAGACACATATTGCATGGCAACTTGGAGCAGGACATATTTTCTTTTGGCATGATTGCTGGATGGGTGAATCCACATTGGCATCCCTATTCCCACATAGACAACACACATCTGCAAGGGTGAACGATTTCTACTATGATACTGGGTGGGATATTGGGCATTTACTACAGGTTCTACCTCTTTTTATAGTGGAACAAATAGGGGATATACCTCTACGTGCTGATACCCCTGATTGTATATTTTGGTGGAATATATCAGATGGAAGATTCATTACTAAGTCGGCCGGCATCTCGTACGCTCGGGATGTCTGCATCAGGACTCGTTTCGGTTACTATGGAGCTCCATTTTACCAATCAATATCTCATTTTTATGCTATAGACTTTTGCAGGGCCTCATTCCAGTAGATGTGGTTATTCAGAGGAGGATTGGAGGTCAGTTGGTTTCTTGATGCCAGCGTTGTTCCGAAATTGAGACAATCACTCATATTTTCACTCACAACAGCATCTCCAATCAGGTATGGAAGCACTTTGAGGACATTTTTCAGATGCCTGAGTGCCCAGGAGAGGGGTCAGACAGAGATTTCAAAGATGGAGGTATTCTGGACAATACATTGGTGGTGGACACATTCGCATTATCATTCATCTACTGATATTTTGGTATTTATGGATCGCGAGAAATGATGCAAAACATAGTGGGATTCTTATGGTAGCCAAACATACATTTGGAGAGTCTATCGCATGATCTTTTTTCTTCATGTGGGAGGCCTTTTTTGGGCAATGCATTGGCGAGGGGATTTGACTCTTACACCCATATTTGGTATTTTTATGAACCCCTCTTCCCCTTCTCCCCTATTTTGGTTTGGTAGCGCACCCCATCAGTTGAATTTGTCAAAATCAATACTGTTAGATGCATCAAGGATGGTTATGCAAGTGGGGAAGGGATCATTAGAGATCATGCAGGACACTGTATTAGGGCATTCTCTACTACTTATGGTCCATGCATGATATTAGAGGCGAAGCTCCGAGCCATTCTTGATAGGATTTTACTAGCTTAAGGACTGGTTATTCGACGATTTAGATTGAGTCTGATTCTACTGTGACTATTCACTGCATCACTAGAGGA
>CAIGRO010132553.1:0-10588 GCA_903798355.1 Fraxinus baroniana
TCTCCATGAATCTACTATTTCAAAATACATTCTTTCAAAATAATGTGGCTCAAACACACCAATTTGAATTTTAAAAGGGGTTTTAAAGTTATATTTTAAATGGAATTGACTATATATTTTAGTTTTGACCAAATTAAAATTATATTTAAAATAATTTTATATTTTTGTTGAAATAATTAAATGTCATTATTATTTGTCCCTTTAAATTTTATTTTCATGAATTGAAATTTAGTTGCCAATTTCGCCTCATAATTGCGCATCAATTTTGATTTTCATCAGTTAATGATTATAATTAGGTTGCGTGATTGCTATTATTGAATTTTTCGTGGACTTCAAGTTCGTCTTAATGCTCCAATTAAAGGAATACTCTGATATAATGATGCATCTAGGCTCTTGTCGTAATAATGTTGATTTGGTTTTGACTTTAGTTACGGACCATCTAATAGATGAATATGTTATCATCCATTGTCTGCATGCAAATATTAAATATATTATTTTACGTTTTTACAGTTTTAAATGCATCAGCTCTTTTGAATCAATTGTCTGCTATTGAAACCATGACTGAGAATAATTATATGAGATGGAAACGAGAAGTAGAAAAATCACTTGGTTTTTTGGGGTTGGATTTTGAAATTGAGAAGCAGTTTTCGAAACTCACAAATAAAAACGCTCTTGAATATATACCTGAGTATGAAAAGTGGGAAAGAGCTAATGGACTTTATTTGAAAATTATTAAGCACTCAATATTCGATTTCATTATGGGTGCTATTCCAGATAATGAATATGCTAAAGATTTTGTAGATGCCATAGGAGTGAGATTTGTTGAGTCTGATAAAGCTAAAACTGGAGATCTGATGGACAAACTGATGAATATAAAATATGATTGTGCAAGTGGAGCATTGGCCTTAGTTTGTTTTGAGTCTTCTTTTGTGGATGTTCCTTTAAATTCTTGGTGGTTAGACTCGAGAGTCAGTGTTTATATTGTGAATTCCTTACAGGGGTTCACAGGCAAACGGAGGCTAAGTGAGAATGAAGTAAGCCTGTGCATTGGGAATTGAGTTCAAGTGAAGGTTGAGTTAATAGGAGTAGTGAAGTTGTCTTTGGAGTCTGATTTCTCTCTTGTTTTAGAGAATATTGTTTTTGTACCAACATTGAGACGAAATTTAATTTTTATATCGAAACTTGATGCTCCTGATTTTTCCTTTAATTTTGGTAATGGAATAGTTGAATTGTTTCATGATTCTCATTTGATTGAAAATGACCTCTTATGTGATGGTTTATATAAATTGTCTTTGACTTCTTTTGGTGAAGTCTCATGTGTTGCCAATGTGTCAAAGCAAAGGTCTATAATCCTTGATACATATCGATATTAGTAGACCTTTACCTTCCACCATATGTGGGAACAAATATTTTATAACTTTTATTGATTATTTCTTGTGATATGGATATGTTTACCTGATTAATGATAAATCCCATGCACTTGAGAAATTCAAAATTTTCAAAATAGAAGTAGAAAAACAATGTGAGAAAAGCATCATGGTTGTAAGATATGATCGGGGCGGTGAGTACTATGGAAATCATGATGAGTCTGGTCTAAACATGGATGATTTTCTAAAGTCTTTATAAGGGTGTGGCATAGTGCCTCAATACACCATGCCGGTAACACCTAAGCAGAATGGTGTTTCTGAACGACGTAATCGGACCTCTAAAGACATGGTCAGGAGCATAATGAGTAGAACGAGTTTGCTAGAATATCTATGGAGTGAGGACTTGAAAATTGCTATGTATATTTTGAACAGAGTTCCAAGTAAAGCTGTTGCAAAGACACCTTTCGAGTCTTGGACAGGACATAAGCCAAGTTTGGCTCATTCTAGAGTTTGGGAATGTCCAGCTGAGGTGAGAATTTATAATCCTTTTGAGAAGAAGTTAGTCCCAAAACCCACTCCTGGTTACTTTATTGGATACCTAGACAAATCAAAAGGATATAAGTTCTATTGTCCAAATCGTGGTACCAGAATTGTTGAGTCAATCACTGCTAAATTTCTGAAAAAGATTTTGGTGATAGTGGGAGTTTTAAATTGAAGGAATTTTTTGTTGAACCAAATCCAGTCATTGTTCCAGTTCTTGTTATACAGGAGATAGTTATACCTCAACCAGCTGAAATTATTAGTGAAGAAAACTTGATATTCAAGTTAAATAAATCCTTATATGATCTCAAGCAGGCATCATGACAGTGGTATTTGAAGTTTGACGAGGTTGTGACTTATCATGATTTTTGTTGAAAATATAGTTGATCAGTGTATTTATCTCAAAATCAGTGGGAGAAATTTTATTTATCTTGTTCTGTATGTTGATGACATTTTGCTTGCTAGCAATGACTTGGAGTTACTTCATGAGACAAAGAAAATGTTACTGCTAATTTTCAAATAAAAGATCTCGGAGAAGCTACTTATGTGCTTGACATTGAAATACATCGTGATAGAAATCGTGACGTGCTGGGACTTTCTCAGAAAAGCTTATATATGACGTATTCTATAAATGTTCAATATGCTAAAATATGCACTTGGTGATGTGCCTATCATCAAAGGGGATAAGTTCAACAAAGCTTAATGTCCAAGGAATGAGTTAGAAAGAGAATCTATGAAGATAATACCATATACTAGTGCTGTGGGGAGTTTGATGTATGCTTAAGTTTGCACTAGACAGGATATTGCTTATGCAGTCAGTGTTCTCAGTAGGTTTCAGTTGAATCCAGGGCAAGAGCATTGGAAAGCGGCTAAGAAAGTTATGAGATACTTAAAGAAAATTGAAAGTTACATGCTCACTTTTCAATATTCAAATCACCTTGAGGTGGTAAGCTACTCAGACTCAGATTTTACTGGATGTTAAGATGATTTGAAATCAACCTTATGTTATATTTTCATGTTGGTTGGTGGTGCTGTCTCGTGGAAAAGTGTTAAGCAAACTCGATGGCATCTTCTACTATGCAAGCTGAATTTGTAGCATGCTATGGAGCTACAATTTAAGCCATTTTGTTAAGGAATTTTATTTTTGGGTTGAAAATTGTTGACTCTATTTCGAGGCCAATCACTATTGTGATAACATATGCGATGATTGTAGATCCATTGACCAAGGGACTCACTCCTAAAGTTTTTAAGACACGTGTTACTAATATGGATATTGTGGAAACCTTTGATATTTTTGGTTAGTGAGAATAATTTATGTAAGAGGACTACATTTTGGCTTGATCCCTTCACGGGGTACGTAGGCAACCCATATGTTATTCGAGTGCAACCCCTTCTAATAATTATATATATTTTCCCCTATCCATAAATTATTTTGTGCATGCATTTGGCTTAGCTTCATTTTGACAGAAGCATTTCGAGGATCGATATGAATTAACACAGTTTTTTTTTATCACATTTGGTGCTAAATGAATTAGCACAGTTTTTTATCACATTTGGTGCTAAGTTCATACTGCATACTTCCACATTGGTTGGAGGATGGGGATCCATGTCAATAAGGATGTTGACATTTGTAGTTGTGGAGTGGTCTTCATCGTTTGATTGGTGCAACGACTTCCATGTTAACATTCTTATTGGACCGGATCATGTTGTTTAAGGTGTTATTATTGCAGCTATACTTATGTGGCCACATATGTAGTCTGACCTGGAGGCTAAAAGTTTTGTTCTATAGCAATCAAGTGTTTACCCGAGAATGTTAGAATAATTCTATTATATGGGGTTCCATTTGATTGCGAATTTTACAGGTTAGATGTAGTTTACAATAATACTGTGATCAAGCTAAATATGTTTGTGATCACTTAGATCATTGTACACCTTATAAGCTTTATTATTATAATGTGGTAATTTTAAGTATGTGGGTCAGAATGATGCAAACCCTAATTAGGGTTAGAGTCGGTAATGGGATGACTTTATGATTTCTTATATAATGGCTAAATCCCCCCTCTTTCCATATTGTTGATTGACTTGTCCCATTGACGACTGATTATTTTGAGGAGCAAGGAGAAGAAGATCTAGCTGGTAATATTCACACATAACAATGTCTTCCGTAGGTATAAATTTCAATCTATCAATTTAGAATATGTGATTTTCGTTCTTAGCATGATTACTATGAAATTATCAACACGAATGTCAAATTTAAGAAGTGATTTGCTTCAACTAACGGAACAACCTTCAAGATATCCGTATTATGTGTTTGTTCTCAAGTGTAGGGAGATTGGAGAGAACGCGAAACACTTTAGATCCTGCAATGAAGAAAGAAAAACATCATCTTTATCGTCTATGTTTGCTACTCAAGAATACATAACAATAAAAACAACACAACCCAAGAAAACACTAAAAAAAAAAAAAAAGAGACATTGTGAAAATGGAGAAATGAATTCTACAAGAAGACACCAATTCACTAATGGGAAAATGATGTCACCATTGTGTACCAATATACGGGTTCAAGAATAATATACAAGATGTTGCAAGCATGACTAGTCAGATATTGAGTAAAACATTCAAGTTTTGTCAAAGACCCAATGGATCACATATTCTATGGTATAACTGTATAAGGGATATGAGTTTGTAATATCCGCTCTTTAGTTTGCAATATTGGTATTCAATGGCTCTATTTCTTCTATGATTTGACAAATGGATATCTACTTTGTGTTCCTTTGGCCCCATTTTGGGAGAAATAATGTATTTTGGAATAATAGATTGATGAAAAATGTGCAATTGCAAATTAATGAATAATTTTAGATTTGTGTGTAATATTATTTTATTGAAAAATGTGTGGTTGAAAATAAATTTTGAAAAAAAAAAATGATATTTATTATTATTATTATTTTTTAAATGGGGCCCAAACAAGCCCTTGAAAGTTCTTGTGGATCTTAGGATGCAATGAAGTTCATTCAAAGGCTTTGAGAAGTATTAGTTAGTTAAAGCAAAGGCAAGAGATTGATTTATGAGTTCTTGATGGAATAACAAGAAAGTTGAATAGTTAACACGAAACTGGAAAGGGAGAGAGATATCCACAATATATCTTGATAAAAAATGTAACTGGAGATATCCGTCAAAAGCATAGTTGGTAGACAGTATTAAACTGCGCTAGACCATATAATAATCAATATTTTTAATCTCTATCTTCCTTCCTAATGAGTGGGATACAAGCTACAAGTGTATTATGCCTCTATTTGACCCTTTTTATTTCAAAACTTTTTATTTCTTCATACTCATTTTTAACAATACATTTACACAATAAGTCACTAATTGACTCTTATTAAAACAAAACTCTTTATTTCTCACATTCGTTTTCAATCATACGTATATTCACACAATAAAATATTCTACACGTAAATTCAAAACTTTTTCCTATTTTTTAACCATACATATCCCAAAAAGTCACTATTCAAAACATCATTTTCCCTAATTTATTTTTATAATGGTTGTTAAACAAGGGCTAAAATATTTTGCACGTAAACCCCGTAACGTTTTCTTACTTTTTGATAACGCGTTTTCTAAAAAAATCACTATTCAAAACATCATTTTCTCACAATTTCGATAATTACTATCAATCAAACATGGACTAATGTGAAAGTGAAGTGTTTAAAGTTGAATGACAATTGAATATATTTCATAAAGTTTACGATTGACATGATATTATCAATAAAATTTTTTTTTATCCGATGGATAAAGCTACTTTGTTAGAATGACTGGATAGAAAACTTAACATAATTGTATGTGAAAGTAGATGGTTGGATAAAAAAATAACAGTGTTTTCAATAATAAAGTGCTATGTGATATTATGTCAAACTTTATATCAATCTTGATGTTCATATAGTATGGTTGTTATTAGGTTTGGCTAGGACCTTACATAGAGCAATAACATTACCCATACAACACGGGTCTTTCTTCAAAATCTCGAGTCTACTCATAAAGTATAGATAATATGCACGTTATAATTTTTATTTTTTACACCACCTTCTAATTGTACTTAAGATCTTAATTTTTGCTCATTATAGTATTTGTGTTCTTAATAATTCTTCATGACATTCTTATGTAGTGTATTCAATTAAAACTTTTGAAAACTTTAATGAACTTTTTTAAGTAAAATACTTTTGTGGATTTCATGAATTTTTTTAGAGATTTGTATATAATTAGTGGAAACCTTTTATAAACTTTCATTTTAAAACTTTTATAAACTTTTGTAAAATTCAAATTTTTTTTGAAAACTTTCATTTCAAATAGAATTCATATGGATCTAGTGCAATATTGTGAAATTATCACATATGTGGTGGTGGTTCTCACAATTCCACTTCCCCACCACATATAATAATTAAAAAAAAAAATTTATAAAAAAAATTTAAGACCTTAATTAATTAATTAATAATAATAATAATAATAATAATAATAATAATAATAGATTTAATATTCACTATTATTAATATAATATACCTAAACNATAAAAAGAATAAAGATTTAAGACATTAAAAATAAATAATAATAATAATATAAAAAAATAAATTTAATATACAATATTATTAATATAATATACATTTAAAGAATAAAAAAAAAATATATACTTAAATTTAATTATAAATTAGTTTATATAAAATTTTATAATTTAATTAAAAATAGATATTTTTCACATAAAATGAATGAAATTTTTTTTTTATAAGAATACAATTTATTTATTTTTTCCTATAAAATAGAAATAAGAAATAAGAGAGAAAAAAGAAATAAAAACCAATATAATCAGTAGAAGAAAATAAACTCTAATAATAACTCTAATGATTGTATAAGGGAAAAAGAAAGTAAAATATTGAAAAAAAAATACATATTAATTTTTTTTTTCATGAAAGTCTTCCAAAATCTTGTTTTTAACGAGAGACAAAATTTCAGATTTTTAAAATTTGAATATCCTAAAACTTATAGAACTTTAAAAAAAATTTAATTTAATACATCAATATTTTTAGAAAGTTCAAAAATCTGCATTAAATACTCTTAACTTTTTAAATATCATTAAATTTTTAAAAATTTTAATTGAATACACTCCTTAAAGTTCACTAAAATGATGTAAAACAACTTATTTTTCTTATATTGCAAAAAAAGTATAAAAAAATATATTTTTCTCCCATTTCAAATTGAAAACAAAATATTTTGATATAAATAGCCAGAAATACTAATTAACAAAGGTGGAATTTTCATCTGAAATCTATTCATTACACGTAACTGAAGTTCTCTCCGTTAACTCTGCTCCTCATTCGGTCAACTCTTCCGGCACCGATCTCTCGTCGCCGTCGATATCCGGCCATCCCAAGGAGAATATCCCAGCTCCTCCATCGATTATTGCATACAATCATGACAACCGAATAGTAAATCTCTCTTTGCTTAACATTAAAATTAAGGGTAGATAAGAAAAAACAGTTTTATTTTAGCTTCGAATTTGATAAGATCCACATCTATTATGATTCTAACTTCACGAATTATGCTTTTCTATGACCTCGATTTATTATCTTTAGATTTTTTGGATTTTTTAATTATAATATTAAAACTAGATCGTTTTATATGTCGGATTCATTTGTGTTAAATTTAACTGAGAATTTACAAATTTTTATTTGTAGTTTGCTATTGTTAAATATTCATGCAGGTTAAAAGTCTCTGAACTATGCTATTTGAACAATGAAAAAAATTGACACAGCAAAACCACAGTGTGTTTGTCCTTAATTTTAGATCTACTTATTATTGCTGAGGTTAGCTGGTTGAAGCTTTATTTATGGAGCAAAAATTTAGTTATTTTTGTCCATTTGTTGGCAAAATTCATGTAATCGTCAATCCTGCTTTACATTGAGATCATAATTCTGCTGCGAAATTGGGTCACATAGAAGTTGGTGGACCGTATAATTGGTTCTGTATATAGAAACTTGGCTAGAATTTGATGTAACAGGAGATATAGCTCTGCAGGGACATATTCTGTTAAAACACGTTGATAATTGAAAAATCAGATCTTTATTCATTTTGGAGCAGGGCTGGAGCAGGGCTGAATTACGAGATTCTTTTGAAAAAGTTTCCGAAAACTTTCTGTAATATTTAATTTTTGGGGATTTGTGTGTGTATTTTGGCCTCTCTTAATCAAATTTATATGGTTTATTTGATCGAGTACATTTTATATAATTCCTAGTAATTTTATATGATATAATGTTGTGTCTTGCAGTGACTACTTGTTCAAACTTCTTTTAATCGGAGATTCAGGTGTTGGCAAGTCGTGCCTTCTACTGAGATTTGCTGTAAGTTTTTAGATGTCACTCAATTATAGTTCATTGCATAAATTCTGCAATTCTTGTCAGATGCTAGTTTTTTTCCTTGTTTTTCTTTTTTGCAAATGCAGTTGATGTGGGATTTTCTTGAGTTGTTTCAAATTCCTTTTCAATCACTGAACTGATTTAGCCTTGTAGAGACAACTAATTTAGTCATATTTTTTGTTCACTTTCAACAACCTGCCTCCCCCCACCAAAAGAAAGGAAACAATCTCAGCCTTCCCCAATTTTTTCGTGGACATCTTCTGCTCATTGAATTGAAATTTGTTGGGAAGACAAACCATAGGTTCTGAATCTGAGAGTTCCAATTTAGAGAAAAATTGCCAGAAGTAAAGTGTTTATTCAAATCATACCTTGTAGCCCCTCAAGCATGAGCTAACCACTGTCATTATTTGCACAAAGTGGCTACTATAACTTTCAAATTATAGTTCTATTGTTGTCAATAACAGAACTGTAGTAAAGTGTTGGCTTTTAAAGACATGTTACTTCATAAGTACTAATATACAGATTAAGGAGATGCATCTATCATGCTATTGAATTTAATATTTTTTGGGTTGAATAAGAGATCATTGTTCATAGTACTTGGTTATACTTGTTAAAGTGATATTTAACCATTATCTTGCCAATTGAATTCATGGTTTTGGACTTGGAATCTTTGATTGAATTACTATGCAATGAACAGTGTGGGAATTCCACTGTGCAGCACTGTAAACTTGGAATATTTGATTGAATCACTATGTAGCACTGTAAACTTCCATGTATCCAAGGGCATGCTTTTTTTTTTTTTTTGGTTGTATGGGCTTTTAAAGAGTGCTAGCTAATAGGCTAAGAATGGTTTTTAGTTAATCGTTACTCTCTCGAGGTTTCGTTAGATAATTGATTTGATGCAGGTAGGGTTATTTAGTTGTTTTGCGTAGAATCTTGTGGTTAAGTTGTAAATGCCTTTCTGAACTTGTAATTACAGTTTTAACATATAGTATGCTCAAGTTGAAATTCGCCACCATCTGCACAGATTTGGAAGTTCTAAGGTTTTGGACATTATATTGATATCAAGATTGCTTTCTATATAAATAAGAAAGTACTGAGTTTCAACAGTTGATTTAAAAGTCAAGCTGTAAGATTATCAATTATGCTCCATAGCTTTTGCCTTCCCCATTTTTGTTAAATTTTGAGTAGGTTGGAATCTGACCTCTTTCTTTTAGGCGCTCGAAGTATCTAATTAGGCTTCTAGCTCTACGTTCCTGTAAATGGTACTCACTTGTTATTTTCCCGGTATGTCTCTTAGGTTCCATGGAGAAAGTTATATTAGTAACTTGCCAATACTACTTTAGCAGTCTTAGGTAATAGGAGATTAGTTTGCATTCCCCATCATTACAATTTCAATCTGTGTGCAGCTGCAATGGCGATTAAATTTTGATTTCTGTTTTCTTACAAATTGTTGAGTTTGCTTTGAATATAGATTAATAACTGTACATTCTTGATTTTTTTCTCATGCAGGATGATTCATACTTGGACAGTTACATCAGTACAATTGGTGTTGATTTTGTAAGAGCTTAGACTTCATTGGTTGTTAAATTTACTTGGCACAGTTTGAAGCCTTGACTGTTTTCTGTTTTTCTAGAAAATACGCACTGTGGAGCAAGATGGAAAGACAATCAAACTTCAAATTGTACGTTCTCTGACCTCTTTAAGTTTTTGTTGGACTCTGCATTTATTGAATTGGCCCCATGGGGGTATTGGTAAAAATTTTCAAACTTTTTCTTTGTTTTCCTGGTTGGTATTATTGGAGTTTGATGAAACACCTATTAAACTTTGGAAGAGCAAAAAATAGATGTATTTCCATCATTTCATGTCCTCAGTCGATTGCTTTCAAACCTTTGGAGAAAACAAGTTGATGTGGTCCTTTTTCAGCAAGAAATCTATTTTGAATTATTGCGTGAGGATTGTGATATGCACTGGACTGCAGAAAATCAGCTTAATACAAACAAGAAGAACAAAAGAACTGATAAATGAAACTTTGTATTGAATAACTGGAATAATTTGTAAACAACCAAGCATTCGAGAGGCTTGGAAACTCTCCAAATTGAGCGAGCTCAATACATAACAATATTTGGCATGATCCCTCTACGAGGCCTCTCCACTCTCTTTATTCTCATCACTCTAGCCATAACAGAAAACCTGAATTCCCCAACAGAATATCAGACTACGGAAATCGCATAATAGACCCCCCTCTTTCCTTTAGTCATTCATTACATTAATTTTCCC